>JAAXNX010001092.1:0-20166 GCA_036491905.1 Folsomia manolachei
CATTTCCCTCTTTATCCTTCAATTGAAGTTGATTACTGAGCATAAATTCAATGAACTGAATAACTCGCATTGATTAATTTGCTGGGTGTTTTTTCAATTTATGAGAGTTAAACAGGCATTGGGAATTGATTACGGAAATGTTATACAGTAAAGTAGGAGGAAGTTCAGGATCAATTCCAAATAATATGCGTCATTATGATGTAATGATCACACTGCTTAACCAGTACTAATCATAATATCTCTTGTTTGACACTAATCAAATGGGTGAATGAATCCATGAATCCATGAATACAAATTTTTCAATTCATTGATTGATCTCGTTTTGCACGATATTAATCTGGTAAACATGTATTCCATTAAAAGTAATTCATTGGAATTCCAATTTGGGAACGTAAAAAGATTTTTGGTTTAGGGCAGTCGGATTTATGTAAATTATAAGTACTTTTTTTTACAGACAACTGCCATAATTCTGATAGCAGCCTCCGGAATCTTATTATCAAAAACGCATGATACGCTTGTAAAATGGTTAAAAGCAGCTCCCACAACCCTCCCACTGCTACACCAAGTAAATAATTTGCTAGGAGGGACCACCGGGATTGTGGAAGAGGTACAAATAATGCTCTGCGATTATCTGCAAATTAATACAATTTCTTTAACTGATTCTTTGTCATCCGCATAGGTTCAGTCTCAAGAACAATACTTGAAAATTCTAATCACATGCAGTGCCGTCCTGGTAATTACTGGAATGGTTCAACTACTCTGCAATATCTGGTTCTTCTGCAGAATGAATTCCAACTGCATCCGCAGATCTTTGGTTAGGTCGGAACAGTTTTTCTGTGGAATATAATAAATACCAAAATTTTCCACAATTTGATATTACTTTAAGAAAGAAAAAGGTAGTTGCATTTTTTGTACTTTGTACTAAAACTTTGTAAATAGCGTGGATAAGAAGGAGTCCAGGAAGAGATTCAAATAATTTCAAAAGGCTGAACTTTTTTTACAAGTATCAATTTTTTACATTCAGTTAGACGCATAAAGATTTTTTATAAGATTTTGATATTGAGATTGACAGACAAGAAAAGTGACGGAAAGACTTTGTTGCCAAAATATGTATGTGTTAAGTGAATTGCTTGGTTATTATTGATTTGTTGCAAAACAAAGAAATCTGCACATGGCACAATTGCACAAACAAAATTGGTTCAAGTTCCTTCCTCCAAATCAATGGACCAATTGTGACAATCAAATGGAACAATATTCATGAAATTAAGCCATCAATATCAGAAGCGATCTCAAGCATCAAGTTTGTCTTTTAAAAGAAGTTGGTATTATCAAAGTGGCATCATGTCTTTACATTAATTATTATTCCAGTTGATTAAGTACTTGTGTAGTGTAAAATCTTGTGATAATGGTCGGTTGGTCGTTTAGTTTTGACTAATAATTCAAAATTAGGCAGTTCTAACTACGTATTATAAGTACTCGTGAAAACAGTGTTCAAAATGTTAGCAATATGAAAATAATTCTTCCTACAAATTTCGGCCAATATCCTTCATGATTCAATGTGCTCATGTTTGCAAATATTGTGAGAATATAGTTTCATTAGTCGGAGATTAAATTGTTAACGATTGTGGTAATAAACATTGCATAAGTAGTTTAAGATTGTGAATTCTGTCACTGTAAATTGACTCCAGTTTGCAAAACATTCATTGGTTAAGTATTGTATTGTGAAATGTCTGTAATTTATTGAAAGTATCAGTGATTATTTTTTCACTCTTTTAAAACAAAGTATTTGTTGACAATGCAATTAGTTAATTGTAGAATATTTATAAAAATGTATCAAGTGTCAATTGTATTCGGTATATACTGGTGTAAGTACCAACATGAAAATGAACGTATTTATGTACAACTTTTTATAATAAACATGACAAACTTAACTTGCCTTTAGTTTGTTCAATGCACATTTATTTTCATTAAATGAATCATTCATGGCATATATTAGTATGCATAGGTAATCCTTAAAAAGGTTTAGTTTAGGTTTAATAAAGTACACCTCTCCTTAACAAAAAAGACATACCATGCAGGATACACGTTTTGCCCAACATTTCAATAAACCTGTTCAAAATACGGCCAAATGGACTTCGGTACTTAAAATAATTATGATTTCAAACTTGCAAAAAAGTTTGCAATGCTCTGTTGGATAATTAGCGTGGCCTTAACTTTGGAATTGGGTATGTCAACTTGATATACAATATTTCATAAGAAAAATACTATCAATCCAACTCAAAACTATAGGGTTACTTGTGACCTGTAATCGTGGGGGCCATCGTGGTGGTGGCGGAGGCAGAGGAGGATGGGGACATAATGGAAACGGTCATCGAAATGGATGGCGTCCAGGTGGATGGGGACAGGGAAATTATCCATATTTTAACGGTGGAGGTCATTACGGACATGGTGGCTGGAATCCTGGACAGACACAAATCTTTCCACAACCTGTTCAGGACCAATTTGAAGTCACTCCGGTCTTACCGGAACCAGTCACCTGTCCCAGGCCAAGTTTCGCGGATAACATTCCAGAGCTTATCATTGAAAAGTGTGAGACTAATCCGGAAGAACATCAACATCGGAGTTGTTGGGATTCTTCAATAGGGTAAGAAGCAGAATGCTATAAAAATTGTGCACTACTTATATAACCACATGGTTATCTTGCAATAAGTATTTTCATTACGGATATCTCTTTTCTGGCCAGAATTCCGATAGGTTGGACCGTTCTAATGACCTGTAAAAAAAATAGCATCCGTCTAAAGCAACCATCGACATGCTCTTCGAGTGGAAATTGGACCACAAAATTTCCACCGAATTGCGATCCACTTTTTGCCAAGTATGACTCAATCTCGGGATTAGAGGCGTTTCAAAAAATTCCTTTAGCCGTAACCCATCGTCCTACACCTTCACCTCATGTATCATCCTCCACACCCGCAAATCAGGATCTCGAAGAAGATGACATCGTTATTCTCCCAAAACTCCGAGCTTTCGAAAAACATTGTCCCATGCTGAAAATGCAACTCTCGGATAATTTCGTCTTTTCCTGTTTCCTCCATCATCTCAGTTCTACAGAAACTTCAGGCTGTATTCGGACTCATGCTCAAGTTCCTTCGGGAAGCGTGGCCCTGTTGAAGTGCAGACCTCCATTTTATCACCGGGATGGACATTATTCCACTTGGACCTGCGAGGATGGGAGCTGGAGTGGAGATTTCGATCAAAAATTGAAATGTTTTTACTCCAAGGTTCCTCCAAGCATAAAACTCAGACCTCGTCCAGTAACGAGTGGTACTACGACACGTCCTAGAACGGTGTCCACTTCACGGCCAACTTCTCCTTATGGGTGGATTGTAACCGGAAGTACCACCGCTGCGCCAAAAGAACAAGTTCGTAGTACCACGGCCACACCTAGGACGACCACTTCGACGACGAGTCGACCTCCCATAAAATTCACGACAGCAACCACTCCAGCTTCGACATCGTCCAAAACTACGAATAATGGCAAACCAGATTCTGACCCGGAGGAATATGATTACAATTACGACTATAAAGAAGATTCAACTACCACTAAAAAATCTACATCAATTTCAACTCCCACCTCCGACAAAGTATTGTGTCCACCTCTCAAAATCCAGGTCGGAAGGTCTGGTTTTAGAATGCGTTTCGAAAACTAAGGCCAGCCCGAATCAGGGTGAACAGATTTTTGTAAATGGGTGTGATATTCCACAACCAGTTGGAGCTGAGGCCAAATATTCTTGTCGCCAGTATTACGAGTCTACCGGAGGTCTTGTCAGCATTTACAGGGTAACTTTTTATAGGATTGCAAAATGTAGGTAATTTATTTTATAAAACTTTACTCAGAAATGTAAGGATGACCGGACATGGTCAGGAAGTTCGGAAGGATTTACTTGCATCCCACAATGTGGGAGTAAGAACCAAGTTTTTGTCCCATTAATTACCAGTGGTTTTCCTGCATTTAAAGGGGAGTGGCCTTGGCATGCGGGCTTGTTTCAGAGAGATGTAGTTTCAGAGACATCCCAGGTTTGGGAGTATATTTGCGGTGGGACACTGATTTCTAGAAAAACAATTGTTACGGCAGGTAAACATCAGAAAAAAACTCATTAAAATTGATTACGAACACATTATCTCAAGTCGCTCAATGATTGTTTTGTAATTCTTCTACAGCCCACTGCGTCACTTTCCAGGATTCTTCTACGTTAAGGAATTCTAGCATTTTTCGTTTTGATCTGGGTCGTTTTGAACTGGACAAGGTGGATGATGTCATCCAGACAAAGGAAGTGGAAAGTATTCACATCCATCCGAGTTACAGGTATCCATTGTTGGCGACAATTGTCTCAGAACAATCCCTGTGAATCTTTTTTACTAAACATTCTGAATTACTCTAGTCCCTTTGGATATGACTCCGACATTGCAATTGTGATACTAAAGGAACCCGTCGGAATTGGATACTTTGTCCGCCCCATTTGCTTCCCACAGTCTTTGAATACAGCTCAGGAAGAGCTAATGTTGGATGAGGGATCGCTAGGAACGGTATTGTTATATATTGATTATTGCAGTAACTGATTAGTTTAACAATTTAGTGAAAAATCCTCTTTAGGTGGCAGGATGGGGTAAAACAGAGGTCAACAAGGTCTCAAATATTCTCCATACTGCGGAATTAAGGGTCGTGAGTCAAAAAGAGTGTTCCGCCGGAACAAGGGGTGCGAGTGGAGGAAGACTTCAGATTAAGTCGACGACATATTGTGCTGCGCCAAACACCAAGAATGGTACGATGTGTCAATATTGTACAATTATTAGTTATTTTATTGTATTCTTGCATTTAATACCAGGAACGGAGACAACCTTTGTGAACGTGTGTAATGGAGATAGTGGAGGTACTAGCAAATTGACAAATTGTTAATGTTTTGCATCATAAATTACTCAATCTTCTTCTTACAGGAGGCATGTATTTCCCCCAAACAACCTCAGACTCTGCCCAAACTCGATGGTACATTCAAGGCGTTGTAAGCGTCGGAATTGGGAATGAAAATAATCAATGTCAGCCAGATCGTTTTTCTTTTTTTACACGGATTGGTCGATACGCGGATTGGCTGATAAGGGTCATGTCAGAGAATGACGCTTTGTAGCATGGGAAGGAGAAGATTTTTGTATTTTAAAAATTACTACAAACTTCACATCCGTTGCTTTTTTGTGGATTTGGATATAATTTTAAGGTTGGATTATTTTACTGATTAAATAAAATGAGTGACAGGTTTCCTCATATTTTAAAAGTTTTTTTGTGCATTTGCTTTATGCATTTGTTTCTTCTATAACTACCGTATTCGACCAAGCAATCACTCTTTCGTGCATCTAACGTGTTCAAATTCGAGAAAAATCACGTTCCTACATAATTTCCTTGTGGGCAGTGCAGTTGCATTGTATCACGGTTTTATTTGTACCCAATATGATTTACTTGTTTATCTAATCTCCAATTAGGATTATTTCCAAACAATACCTTGCACTGACATCTTATGCAGTTGTGTATTTTGCAAGCTCCACTAAACTTCGCCATTTCCCCTAATCTTTACATTCTCTAATGCATAATCCGTTTAAGGAATCCTCTTAATCCAAGATTATGCAAGACAGTTGAATAAGAGTTGTAATAATTCTGTGGCTGTCACTTCGACTAAAAAAATTTGTGTAGCGGATTTTTCTTCGTTGTTTCTGTTACTAGTAGACTGCGAGTGAGTTGGATGAACTAATGAATTTCAAAACGTCCCCAACGGCTCCAACAATGTAAATGTCGCCCAGAATTACATTAATAATACCAGTTTTGTTGGAAGGCAATTTCTTCATTAATTCATAGACACAGGCATTCTAGAGGATCGGACTGTTACAAACTCGTAAGTTCCATACAGATCTGTAGTGCATAGGATGGTTTTTACCAGAAAGTTGGTTATAATACTGCAGTGCATTACCGTCTTGGTATTTACATGGATGGGAATGCAGATTGCAGAGCATAACAATATAAATTAATTTAATATCTTTTTCTTCAAGCATGCACTTTGAACGGTATGGAACGAATTGTAAAACCGGAATTTCCTTAAAAACTGCGGATTCCTGCATAATGCAAATTTGGGTGATGCCCACAACCATCGGCAACAATGTATCACTTATGTGAAGTTTAAAACAATAAATGAAACAAAAAATTAAAGGGTGTGTTCTAACTGTCTGCGGGATAACACCGAATTAATCAGGTAGTCGGTGGGTTGTGCATGTGAAGAATTTTAATTCTTGAAGTCTGTCGGATGAAGGCGAATACTATTAATTTAGAAGTAATAATGGATTTGTTAATGCCGACGGAAGGACCAGACCACCGGCAGACAAGTAATTGATTTGATTTCTAGTCTGACATTATCTCAACTTAATAGCTAACAAGTATTTAAATTGAGGAGATGATGTAATTACAAATTAACACCAATACTTGGCATCAGTTCCGTCAAAATCAGCACATTGTCACAATTAAGGTTTTACTAATTTAACCCTTTAAATTGTTGATGGTTGAGTCAACCACTAATTCTAAGTTAGTCATACGGTTGTATAAAACTAGCTCACAGGAATGTATCACAGGATTATTTGATTGACTTAAATGCTCTCATTACTCCAATTTTTATGAATTTATGACATCATTTAATAATCATCATTAGCTCCTGGCTGTATGGAATCAATTGACTTTATTAATCTTCATATGCTTTTATTTGATGTATTATTTTCGGTTATATTAACTTATGTATTGCATGGCACATGCTAAACTTGTCTCAATGTCATTCACTTATTTGGTGGGTGTTGGTAATGTCATTTCATATCTTGTCATTTTTTTAAGTTATCCAACTTGCATACATATCGTAGGCGTTTGGAATGTTTGTTTTACAAAGTGAGTGGCATTTGCATATTTTCGTTGATTCAAGAACCTAATCCCTCTATTTTTTAGTAGCACTTGAACACCTACCCGAACAGAACAGAAATTTATGTCTGACTAATCCTTCCAAAATCCAAGATTACTCAAGTACAACACCAACAACATGTTGCATTACATAACACACTAAACGAACAATTCCCTAAAGTCTCATTTTTACTTATCTGACAAAAACACTTAGCTCAGCCAGCTCCAACTTAAACTTGAGCTAATTGAAGCGTGAAAGGGAATGGGCGACACATTTATAAAACAATGGATTTATGCTAATTTCATTTCATCCCTTGCCAAGCATCTCACTTCATTTTGAGCACGTACTCTTTTTAAAATCTAATGTTTTCCAACTAGCATTTGTTAGTAAAGTGAATGACTGGACAAAAAAATGGAGAGGGTGGAATATGCAGGAATGGGTTAATCAACAGAGTCGTATGGCAAGTTTTGCATCTATAAGTTAGTTTACTCAGAGATTTCAAAATTCAGTATTGTTTAGTCCTCTCTCCGTCCGGGGTCTGAACAAGTTGAATCTCAAAACTAAGGCTTGGTCTCTGTAAGAAGTAAGTGGTACAAGAAGAAGTTGTATATTTGAGACGTGTTACTGGTCGGATCTGGTATTGTTGTAAGTTTTATAAGAGTTTTAGTAGGTTCAAATCTGTGAAGGTTTTCTGAAGAAGGGTTTCATGCAAAAGTTGTTAAATACATTTAACAGATATTTGCTTCTGGTGTATTGCAATTATTAGTTTGTATAGGTAGGCAATGTAGGGTGGAAAAGTTTTAAAGGAAGCATGCAAAAAATATGAAGGGTTGTTTTGCACCACTTAAAATTGAACAAGGACTCTTTGTTGTTGACTAATGGAGTGGAGAGTTAAGAAGGTGGATTTGTCAGCATCTTAGAATCTTGGTGACTCACTCGTTCGACCCACCTTTGTATTTTTGCACATACGATATGATTTTTGCACATATCATATCTACAATTTTTACAATCAGCAAGTAAGACGGAGTGACATGAGGATGTAGAACAAAGAGAAAATACTCAAATATTTGTAACAAATTCGTGGTTTTTGGTTAGTTTTCAATCTATTCTAGTGAATTGTGAGGAAAATCGGCAAAAATTTGCATTTCAGGTAAGGAAAATTGATTGTTCTGAAAACGGAATTGCTTAACTTTTTGAAAATATATCCAATATCAAGTCAGCTACTAAAAAATGTGACAGTGAGAAATAATTATAACTGATACAGTACAAGGAATCTTTAGCTAATTGCATGAATACTGTCGCATCCGATAATTCGGAGTATCCATACAATTTTCCGTTTACGAATTGAGCCGGTATTCAGCAAGATTTTGTCTCTACTGCATTTTTTACCGACAAGCTTCCACATATTATTGCATACATTTGAAGTAAGTGAAAACTGTAGTAAAGCAAACCCGATTTCGAATCTGTGCATGCTTTTTCCAACGTAATTGAAACCACATGCTGACAAAGTAAAGTACACCAAGCATAACCAACTAGGAGAAAATAACGAATCAGAAAAATCAGGTTGATGACAGCTTCATTTTTAACAACCGGCTTGATTTGATTTTATAAGCTTAAAATTTTTTTTACCACTCACGAAAACGGGGAAGAATCATATTTATATTTTTTAAATTCGCAATACTGACAGTTTTTACTATAAATTGGAAAGAACACGTGCATTTTCTGCATACTTGGTAATATCCTGGTGCGGAGAACAGTGGGGGTGACTAAGAAAAGTTTGCTAGCCATCACAAAACCACGTCAGTTCTGAAGAGGAACCAATTCATTAAAAATGTCATAATTGCGGTGCGGTGTCTTGTTAAGCATGCTTATTTACTTTACAACTTTGCAACCATCCACACCGACATTCTTGTGATTTGCTGCAGCGGCCATTCTTTGCCAAAGAATTTAGTTACTTGACAAAGCCGTAAACGAGTTGAAATTGAAATTTGAATCTCAAATCTTTACTAGTACGAGGCTCTTGTAAAATACATTAAGCGATTGCATCGCGATAAAACCACCGTGGTAAATCTGCTCACAGCTTTAGCTGCATATTGTGGAATTTGATACTTGTCCTTTCAAACGAGTCGTTTGTATACATTTTTTATATCTCAATACAAAACTCAACCCGTTCCAATAGTACAAATCCGATGTGATAAGAAGGACAAGGTGGAATGAAATCAAATAAATATGCGTAAAAAGTTGAAGTTCAAAAACCTTTCTTTTCTTTAGAGTGTAAGCATTTTATGGGCATGTGATGATCACATTGTGAATCACAATTTGTGATCTCTACTGCATTTTGGAGATGCAAAGTAACTTAAAAAGATAAAAGGAAACAAATCTAGTTGCTGAATGTCCAGCCAGATTTATTTGATTCGACTCTTTCTACAAGAAACCCAACGCATTCTGCTGAAAGATACATTTTTGTCCATTTGCATATAAAGACATTACCTGATAAAAAAAGTAGATACATAAAGCAAGACACGAACTTGCCTCTTCACTGTTTCATCCTTAATTAATAACATATTTCAAATGCAGTCTGAATTTCGATGCAACACCCTTTCCTACATTGGTTGGCATTGCTATGAATTGAATGGGTGATAAATTAATTATAAATTCAAAGAGTTAACGAACCATATCCAAATCGATAGACGACAGGATGAGTGAGAGGAAGCAGGGGACATTGGAATTTCGAATATTTGTTTGAGGCGTGGTGCTAAAAAGTTGGAGTTATTGCCCTTCACTCCAGTCGAATAGTTTCAAAATATTTTAATGTGCTTTTTTGTAAAATACAAGTTCAAGTTGATAAGTATATGGAATTGCAGTCTAGCCGGTAACGACATTAATATTGATTCCTACTTTGTTAATAACAAATTGTTATTGGCATCATCTTCAAAAAGTTCATTGCTCGGTTGGCATAAACAATATTGCACCGACTGGTCTGTGGTATGAAATTAACTGGGAAAACATGATTTATTTTATCGGTACTTATTGACGGTTTGGGCATTGCCATAATTTGAAAATGGGAATTACTTTGGCAAGTGCGAAGCAGTTGCCAATATGGGTGTCTTTCGTGTTTGTCCTCACATTAAGTTTTACAAAGTGTTTTACAACTTGCATGGATGAGCGATGATTTTATAAAACTCTTGTTATGGAAGTTTTATCAAATTATTTTCCAAAATACGCCAACTAAGAAGGCTAGCTTTCTATTTCTATTTAATCAGTTAGTGAAGTGATGACTGATTAAGGAACGATTATAATTGTTGGTTTGGCTGCATTGTTTTAGATGAGGGAACAAGATTGAGGATTAGTCAGCAAAAATTAGAGTTTGACTTCACCCTTTCAATCAAAGTTTTGATTCTTTTGTTCCACTCTCGCATTGAAGGGTTTAAATTCATCCTTCAATTCATAGAGTTAAGAATTACTTTCTATCTGCCGTTTTGGTAAAGTTGTGTTGAGTAATTATTAAATTCTAGTGAGATGGGCTACCACGCTTATGATTTAATTCCAGATTGAAATTTTAAAATTCTGCTTGTCAAATGGACCACATAAAGATCCAGCAAGTTTGCTTCCTATTTTATCTTTGACCTTAATTTTGTAAATATTATGGACTTCTTTAGGCCTGCAATTATTTGGAATATTTTGCTTCCATCAATTTAAGACTTTTTTAACCAGCATCCGGGTTTGATTTGAATACAATGGACAACGAGTTAGCTAAGTTGTGTAATTATGCATGCGTGTAAACAAGCACAACCTACAAATTCAGGTAGCCACAAGAAATCAGTTGCAGAATTGATTAGCATTGATTCATGATCTCAATGATTCATGCAAAGTTGAAGTTCAAAGAAGTTGTAGCTCTTGCATTCTTTGGATGTGATCCCAAGATCAAATGTTTATCAATAGAAATATTCCGTTGTATCTCAAGGTACGCATTTATACTACCTGTAAGATTCTTCTAAAAGGCCATTGCTTTCTAAAATTTGACCTTTGCATGCATGATTTAGCATCTTTGTCTTCTGGACACAGCATTTTTTTCAAGCGCAAAATTTTTGGAATGTGACATTGAATTGTATTTCGTTACCACAAACTGAATGTGTTCAGCGATCGTTATGTATTTTTGCAAAAAAAGCATTTCGCGTGTTAGGCAATAGGAAATTGGGTTATAATCGTATTGTTTTATCCTCCAGACTCTGTTCAACCATCGGACTCGTTGAATCGACCTGAAAAATATATATATTCCCAGGAATCCACATTCAAAACTCCATTGTGATCCAGATTTTCTAAAGGCTTCCCAACACCTGACATGTTGTAGAATTAGCTGTCAAAATTTAAGACTTACACTTTCCCAACATTATTCTTTTCTGCCCACAAATTCTCTCCATAAGAAAAGGATTTAATTTCCATCCCAGCCCAGCTTGCTCACCCTTGTTACCAAGCTGTCAATTACACAAAGGAGGAAGTTTACATTCCCATCCCTTCTAGGAAAGGATCATATTTCTGTGCAAAAAAACTCTGCATGCAACCAGCAAAAAATGACATCACAACAATAATACAAAATAGGAAGGAAAGGTTTAACATCGTAAATTCGCAAAGATAACGTGTTATGAAGACCCCTGGATGTTTGTGTCAGTTATGGGCATCACATCCATGATCAACCTTCCGTCATTAACGAGGCAGTGTCAAGTCAATGAGTTTTACGCCATATTTGGATGATAACAAGGATATCTGAGCATTGTAAACCTCGCTTAAGCCAACTGCACATTTAACAATATCGATAAGTGTTATATTTGTAACTACCTTAATACGGGGTACTATTAATCACACAAGTTAAATTGCGGACAATATAACTATCCATTCTGCAGATTTGTATGGTGACTAACCGACTATATTCTGTATATTCTGCATGCAGATTATTACACGTCAATCAATGTCCAAACAATTTATCAGTCTCTCGCCCCATCCAAACTAAGACTTAACTATATTGAACTGAATTGAACCTCAATTAAAATGAGTGTTAAAAGTCGCATTCTGCAGTTTCAAGCATCAACCACCACTTCGCCAAGTCAGTCCAATGGTGGTAGTGGTAGTGCAAATATTACTGCGAATAACTTTATCAATGACAACTCTCACTCCAACTCTCTTTGCAATAATTCAGTCATAAAACATGCCACAATCGTGACTAATCGAAAAAACAGTATCGATTCGATTTCTTCAAATATAAACAATTCCCCACATCATCAACATTCCTCTGCAGTGCCATTGCCAACAATTAAATCAAACTTGTTAAACAATTCCTCCTCCCATTTTACAACTTTAAATAGAAACACGTCTCAATGTAATAAAAACTTTTCCCCTAATAATATCCCAAGACTGCTAAGTCAAAATCAAAACCACAACCACAACCGAGCCGATTACACCCATAATATTGCAAATATTAATGGAAACTGTGGTCAAAACCACCAACCTAGCCAAATATTGAGGAAAAACAGTGATCCACCTTCGCCAAATAGTGGGGTTAATAATAAAGTGAATACATTTTATGGCTTGGGAGTTGACGTGTGTTTAAACAAAATCAGCTATAACTCTAATACAAATAGTATGAATGCAATTGGTATTAATGGTCACAGCAATCCACCCGTTAATAGAGCCAACAAACCCGTACTAGCTCAAAAGAAGGCTTGTATGACCATTAATTTGAGCTCTGGAATAACCACCATGAACCAAAACAGTCCTACGAATGGTAGCATTGAGACCGGAGACAAATTAAAATTTGGAAAAAGTTTACTCAAAACTGTGTCAACTCAGAATTCGCCAACTTCCGCAATTCCGAAACCATTTACGACGAATGGTACCCATGCTAAGAACGGGAATGGCTCCTTGTCCCCACCAAGTATGACCACCAACAGTAACGGCGTCGTTATGCGAAAATCTTCCAGTAGCACCAGTTGCAGCAGAGGTGCCTCACCGGCGACCACACCCACGGCATCGGGTCCCAGAAATAATTTTGGGGCTGGAAATTCTGCATTTGGATCCACAATTAGTTCCAGCTCTGGCAGACTTTATGGAGGAATGGGTTGGAAGGAGAAGTATGAAGAAAGTGAGAAAAAGAGGAATCATTTAACCAATTTGGCTCAGAAAGGTAAATATGTGCATTTTACTAACAAACATAAATTATAGTTTGCACATTAATGTAGGTCACATACCAGGAAATTAGCTAAATTACTAATTGTTTGAATTTAGCCACCCGTGATTATGAAGAGCTGCGGAGAAGATTTCATGACGTTTATGCGGAAAATGAAAAGCTATCCAGACGCACTAGACTCGAACACTACGCAATTGGATAGTTTACGAAAAGGTTGGTTGTTAAAAGGAGTCAAATTTTTGCGAAATGAATCACTTACTAGTGAATTCAATCATGGATTATTTTACGAAAGAAATTAGTAAATACACGAAGCCAAAAGTTACTCGAAATAGGACAACATGTTACTACAAAAGTGGTGAAAGTGATCCCAGTAATGATTTTCATTTTGATATTACCACAGCCTCTGAAGCCGTTTATGACGATTACTACAAGCTTAAGAAGAGATATGAAGCGGAAAATCGGGAAAAGTCGGATGCTCTTACCAGAGTGGATCAGGTAAAGTACATTGTTAGAAGCTTAACATAAATATTTAAAATAAGGGCGTATTCGCATCAAGATTACAAGTCGAAGTTAACGACAGAAATTTGCAAACTAAAAAGTTAGTGACGCGACTTCATTTCGCAAATAAAGAGGTTCATATAACCATAAGATTGACAACTTGAGCCAAGCTTTTACAAATAAAATGAATAGCAAACTTTACTCATTTGAGTAATACTCAATAAGGACATGACTCGGTTGCGAACATTTGTCTCATTTTTTTCTCATGTGTTTTCGAAATAAAATATTTATCCTCATTTGCAAAAACTTTGTCGCCATTTGGTTTGAGAACCCCTGATGCGTCCAATCCTGGCTAAATACGAATTGGTTCCGTTGAACCATTGTTTACTAAATTAGACCCTTGGCCGAAATTGTTTGCTTGAATTTCTTAACTGAATCGAAACCATTATTACAGATAATTTATCGGTCAATAAGTTATTAATTTTTTATTTATAACCAATTTCCTGCAGTATAACAAAGAGAACCGACGCCTCAAGAGGCAAAGTGCCGCTATGATGATGCAGATAACGGACCCCACCAGCTTGGCCAGTGCCTTTGATGCCGTTTGTGAGACTGATAGTGCAGAAAATGATAAGGAAATACTTTTCCTAAGGAATCGCGTTCAAGGTATTGAATAATGTTGTGCAATTCAATATGAAGCCATACCGGGTTTTATAACTTTTAATGAGATAACTGCACGCATACCTGCACTGCAAAAATTTTCGTGCCAAATAGTATTAAAATTGTTGCATGGAATAAATTAGATATTTACGACATGCATACTTACTGTACGAAATTTTTCGCATTTACGGAATTCGGCACGTGAATTGCATGCAGTTGCAAATATGATCAAGTTTTGTGCACATTCCATGATTCTTTTTGCAATTCTACCGAAATTTTGAAAGTAAAAGTTAAAATATTTTTTTAATTTCGTGAAATGCCAATTCCAGAGCTGGAAACGAAAGTTGTGGACTTGGACAGTGAACTGGAGAAAGCGAAACTGGTGGAATTTGAAACCCAGGAGTCTGTCATGCTCATAAATGACTCTGTAAATTCTGTAAAGAGTGAAAATTACAAATTAAAGGAGCAGCTAAAACAATTGGATAGCGAGAATCGGTCCGTGAACACTACCCTGGAAGATGTGACATTTGAATTGGATTCCCTTCGGGGAAAGTATTCCATCAACGAGGAAAAATTGTTCCTTGCAGAGACTGAACTAAAAAAGGTAAAAAAAATTATCAAAAATTGCTCAAAATTGTTATGAAAGCAAGTAGAAGACATTCAATTACACCTTCTTTTGCAGATTTTGAACGAAAAAAGTATTTTGCAACGGCAAAGCCTAGTATTTATGAACGAAGCAATGGACAACAATAGACTAATGGATGCCTTGAATCAAATCAGTGACATCCAAAATACTTTGGAAGATCAACGCAACCGATTTGAGACACAGTTGGGTGAACTTCAGGTATGTCCTAAAGTGACAAGTTGCTCTGGACAAGTCACTAAGTCAATTTGCTTTTTCCTTCCAGAACCAACTCGCCGAACGAGAGTCACTCATGGAGTCACTGGAAATTGAGACAGGAGCAAAGCTAAGAAGTTTAGAAGATGAAGTAAGAACTTTGCGAAAAAGGGCAGAAGATGCCGAACAAAGATTAGAAGATTGCGGATCATCCCAATCATCACGAAGTCATCAAAGTTCTCCAGAACGTGGGATGCTTGGAACGCCACCACCCCCACCGCCACCAATGCCTCTTGGTTTCTCACCCCCACCACCACCACCACCACCAATGATGTCGATGTCAATGTCGTTAAACGCCTTGAATGCAGGATCGTTAAACAATTCTCTCAAATCCGCAATGGGAACATTGAGGAAGACTCCGACCGGAAGTGGAGGCAATTCTAGTAATGGCAGTAATGGTGGGGAGACACCACCAAATGGCGGAGTTGGAGGCTCGCCACAAATTGATGATGTGATTTCTCAGCTAAAGAAAGGCATTAAATTGAAGCCTATGGATAGAACGTTGTCTAGAAAGGTGAGCTGTGTAAAAAGTGGGCAGGTTGTTTTACAAGGATGTAAGTTTCTGTCTTATTAACGTCGTTTATATTTTAGCCAACTGACGCTCCACAAGAAAAACAGGAGGATACCGCAGTTGAGGAGATGCGATCCATTCTGAACAATCTGAGACGAACTAAACGCTTAAATTGAATTGGTCGAGTACCATATTAATATATGTAGTGGATAAGGCATTCCGGTATGAATGAAGGTTTTCGTTGAATTTAACAGAATAGTTTGGTTTTTACTGTATCACTATTATTAGAATTTAAACTAAAATCGCCATATTTAATTCTTAAATATTTCGGTATTGGGCTAACCGCATCGTTTTGAGATTTACAACTTTTTATAGCTTTTGCATGAATCGACATACAATGCAATATGATCTTGTTTTCAATATTTCCGAAATAAACTACATTACTATGTGAATGAGGTAGTAACAAAATTGTGGGATATTTAGGCTACTGATATATTTATAAAGTACTAAGATCAATATTGAGAATTTTGAACACTTGGAAATTTCATATATCCTGCACTATAATCAATCCCATTATGTTTTGTCATTGGTCATTGTCATCTTCACTCGCGTCCAATCATCCTCCAAATTTAATAGCAACCTCCTACACATGGATTAAATTAGATCATGATATATATAATTTGGGCTATTTTGGCGAAACAACTTATCTATCGACTTACCACCATAACCATAGCCCCCATAATAGCCCCTGTAAGGATAGCCGCCATAACCGTAACCGCCGTAGTATGGCCTAGCATAACTAAAACCATAAAATTCTATTCAAGCCAAGAATATTTCGAAATATCCGCAGTTTACCCATAGCCACCATAATATCCCGGNTATGCACCCCTTTGGTACATATTGTTCTTGTCAGGAGGAGGTCCTTTGGGATAAATTGCAATTTCTGCGGCAAGTGCTCCAACGACCACACTGAAATATTTATAAAAATCAAATTACATGTCGAAAATAATGACAGAATGTAAAAATGTTGCAATTACATAAAGTAAATTCGAAACGGTACAATAACTAATGCAGCCCATGAATAGAAATGCTGCTTATAGATGATAACCCCAATTATTCCGAGTGAGAGCAGGGTAATGGTCACGATCCATATGAAACACATACTTCTGATACGCTACAAAGAAAATTAAGAATCATAAAAAATTTGCACATATGACATCAATTTTGTTAAGAATACTCTCGAAGACGCGGCCACAAGGAACATTGACGCGATCGCTTCACATCCATGCAATGATGCCAGAGTAATTAGCATGATCTCTGCAATTAAAGTACAATTAATAATTTACTGTTCTTATCTTGAAATTCCGTAATTTGCTGCCGGAATAGAAAATATACTTCCGCCCTTTTCCCAAAATCGCCTCCAGCTAGTATATTCGTCCCAGTTGGACTCGTAGGTCCTTACTGTTAAACTGTTTAATTGACTTATTGAGTATTCACACACACCGATAATAATCAAGCAAAGGAAGAAGGAACCAAGGGCCCACATCTAGAGGTACATCAGGCGAAACGGTTCAAGTTATACTTGGAAAAGGCATAAATCTTACAATTTCCATCACAGCGATGAAAGCCACGGATCGGTCAAGTCGCCAATTACAGCAACATGGATTCATCTATGGTCAGAATTAAATTGTAGACAGCTATTTGGTTAAATTTGGATGGCTTATCAATTAGAAAACGTACCGCTTGAGGTTTCTTCTCCTCAACCTGCTCTTTGGGAGGAGGTCCATTGGGTGGAGGGACCAAAGCCTGGTCTGAAGGTCCATTGGGTGGAGGGACCAAAGCCTGGTCTGAAGGTTGACCTTCCTGTAGTGACATTCTTACTGATTTGAAGATGGCCCTTAATGACCTTGATGCTGTAGGAGAAGTTCTGGAAGAATAATTAGTTGAGACAGTTTAAGGGTAGAGCCTTTGTAAACATGAAAATTTACATCACTCGTAATTTACATTCACCGGCCCTGCCGTGAGTAATTTATAAGAAAAGTGCTTCCAAAATAATTTAAAATTATCAATTATTGATAAGTGTCAAGGAATTTCCTCTCCGAAATTCGCATTCCCATGGAATCCCATTATTTCCAAGTTTGGGCAAGCACAGGTTTTTCGACACTAGTCACTCACAGTCACAGGTCCACCCACGCAAGTTCTAGGACTTTTCCAGTAACGAAAAGGCACAGATTTGTCGAGTTTTACAACCAGGACTGGATGGGAAATGGGATATTTGGATAATGTCGATGACGAATTGATGAAGGATATCATAAAATACGGAATTCTATCAGTAATATGGCTTCATATTATAATCGTTCTTTGGACACATTGGCGACAAGTAAGTGATTGTCTCCCAAATCTTCTATTTTTCATTAAAATTGAAAAATTCCTCATCCGGAAATTCTATGAAAAAGCTTCGCCTAATGGAAAGCCATCATCACTTGCCAGCAGAATTCGCCCGATTTAATTACCCTCCAGAAGTATTCCGTCTCTCTAAAAATTACGCTTATCAAAACTTGACCCTACAAAGTAAGAAAAACATTGTGCGTGGCGTCATTCTAACGGTATGTCCCATAAAAATGATATGCATGTCCCATGAAAATTGCACAATATTTGCAAAATATTTGCATATGTAACCAATGCCGTACTTTTCAGGGTCTGCTTCTTAGTAATGGATTAGCCACCCTGTGGAACTATTGCGAAAGGCTAACCCTCATAATTGTAGATTTACCCGTGCTAAGTGATTATGATTATAATCCCACTTTCCACACCAAAGTCACAAATTGCATTTTTACTCTGACATACACAATCCTGGAAAGAATTCTACAATACTGGCCAGAATTGGAGGAATTCGACACAGAAAAATATTTCGGATTTTCCAGGACAAGTTCTAAAAAATGGACCACCAACTATGTGAAGATGTCCGTGATCAAAATCATATTTTGGCCGATATATTTAGAACTTTGTATTTTTGTCTTGGAGGTACACTCTATTGCAAAAATAATTGCATGCAAAATTTCGCAAAGAAAAATAAAACTGTCCAACTAATAACACTGCTTTCTTTAAATTCTAGTATTTAAACCGACAAATAGCAAAACAAAACTGGATGGTCTTGACCACTATCGGTTTCGGATACTGGATAATATTTCCAACGTTCTTTGTCTTCCTTGCCCTTTCCAATACCCGGCTAATCAAGCAACTACCGGAAGGAGAGCTACGGACACGAATTAACAATTTGGCGGATAGGGTCAACTTCTCCAAGGATTGTATTTATGTCCTGCACTCCACCCATGCAAAAAATCACCCGAACGCGTTTCACGTTAAATTCCTCTGGTACGAGCGTCTCATTCTTTTTGAGTCTCTGATGGAACATCATGATCTGAATGTGGATTCGGTTAGATATTAAATATTAGTTGACTTATCACTGATAAGTTATTATGAGTAGCAATTTGGTGGTGATTCAGGTCGGGAAAGGTCTCACGGATGTCGAGGTAGCTCAGTGCAAATGTATATTTGAATGTTCTTCAGGAATTGTTGCTTATATTGTTGTTTTTTTGCAAAAAATTGGTGGAAGCCGTTGTGGCCCATGAGCTTGGTCATTATGAACTTTCTCATGGACTCTTTGGAGTATCTTATCTTCAAGTTAAAACCCTATTTTCCTGGCTACTCACCATGTACCTTATGAAACTTCACCTGTTTCACGAAGTAATTGGACTGGGCGATGTGGACACCATGTTTGATGTGACGCTGCCCGGACTAACTGCAGAGGATTTGTTCATTGGTCAATACGTGTTATCGGTGAGGAGAGGATATTGCAATTTATTAGAGGATCTCGAAATATTTGCAAAATATTTTAAATAGTTTTTTTGTAACTTCTAGTTCACCGATTTTATTTTTGCATTTTACCAACGATGGTCGGAACGTCGGGCGGACGAATTTGCACAAAAACTGGGATATGGACCCAACTTGGAGAGTGCTTTGGTGAAAATTTGTAAAGATAACTTTATATTTCCGGACAATGATCCGGTTTATACGACTGTAAATTGTAAGCATCCTTCAATCCTAACACGAATCAGAAATATTAGAAAGCATGTCGTAGACAATCCGGTGCAAGTACAATAAAGAGGAATAAATTGGAATAATCTTGTGTATATTGATAACGCTTTTAGCGTTTATTTGTAGAAATTAGTTATCACATCCAATCTGATTGAATATAATGTAAAATAAAAGAAACTTGATTTTGCAACATGTACTTTTTGATGCGGTTCAATTTGTGGAACTGGAGTTGCTTGTGTATCTTTTATTTATACAAATAGCGATGTGACATTACTTAAGATATACATACAGTTATTGTTCTTGATAAGGTAAATATTATGTTTATGACACATTCTGGTTA
>JAAXNX010001093.1:0-20157 GCA_036491905.1 Folsomia manolachei
CTAGTTTTATTGTCGCCTTTCCCTTTACTGCATACGTTGAATTTTTAAGCATCACAAACTCATAAAAATCCCCGTCCTCGAATTTTTTTGTTTGTGTACCTTCCCTTTGTTTACCAAGCTTAAGTACCTTGCCTTTAATTAAGTTTATTTCATCCGGTATTTAAATATGTATACTTCCTAAAACCTTCATGTCAAAATGTCAAAAGTTCCTAATACCCACTCACATTTTTATAATGGTAAAAAAAGTATTTCCGGTCTCCATACCTAAAATTACGTGATACGTTATCCTATCATTTAAGTTCTTTTGCAACATCCGGTCCCACCTCTTCTTTTTTTAGAGTTTGCACACGCACAATAAAAATGACACTCTCCCATTTCCACACCGTCCAATTTTTCTGATCTTGTCCGAATGAAAATGAAGATGATCCCCGAGAGAAGGTACATTCATAATAGTGGAGGAAGAGACACGTGCAATCAGTACCCGCTGCTTTCTCTTCGGGCAAAGGGTGTGACCCCTACCTACCCAGTCTGCCACTGGCTACTTTCTCCTTTATCATCTCACATCCTACTTACTGCCATGCATACGGATTTTCATTCTTATCCAAGTTTCTCTCAACAGCAGGCGGTAGTAAAAAGTTAGTTGTAGGAATAAAGGAGAAAGTTTAGCACGTTTTATATTTATATTTATTATCAAATAGAGTTTTCCAGAGTGAAAGAGAAAAGCGTGACAGGGTTGGCAGGCAGATGCAGATGGATACAATTCTAGCTAGAAGTCAGACTGGGAATGAATGAGAAGGGAAGCCAAGAACTTGGCTCATTTTGGCATACAATCGTATTCACATCCATTCATAACATGTAACTAAAGTTAACTAGCAAATGTATCTACCAAGAAGGAAAGGAAATCCAAGCCAACCTTGTCTTGGCATTGGGTAGCTGGTCAAAAAATGATTTTATCCACCATTACCATTATACTGCTATTACATTGTGGAAACTTTTTCCGTTTCGGGGTGGCTTTCTATTCATAACTTTATTGTGGCTAGTTTGCTATTGTAAGAGTAGCTGAAGTTGGGTTGGTATATTGTGAGTATTTATTGTGAGTATTCTAGTAAAGAACGGGTGTAGTTGAGTGAAAGCAACGTGGGATCAACTACATATAATTGGGATACATGAAAAAAATGAGTGTAGCTTTTATAAGCATAGTCCACGAACAAGGTTACAATCAGTATTTCTGTTGTAGACCTTTGCACTCTTTACGTGAAATGCATTCATCACCCCAAGTCGGTGCATGGTTTAAGTTCAGCAAGAAATCTGTTCGTAAAATAAAGTGTTTTGGAACGTGTTGTATATTTGCCAAAAAAAGAAAGTAATTTTTCTAATTTTTTTTACACGAGTCTTCCTTTCTCTTAGAAATGAAGCCCAGCTTCTTCCTAGCCTCCACACTGGCATCAACTCAAGCTTGCTGATGTCGTAAATGGAGTGCAAAATATGTAAACGCCCCCATTCCTCGTATATATATCCAAAGCAGTCTATGCACTCCTACATCCAACTCCTCTGTTCTGCTTCCCCATCCAGAAAGCTCACATTTTCTCCAGAGCTTTCTCCTTTTACCAACAACCAGAGCAGAGTGAATTTCCATTAAGCCCGTATTTCGTCTTGTCTGCTCTGCTCCTACATACAGCCAGCTCTCCTGATCCTACGGGTTCGGGTAGTATGATGCCATGATACGCTGCATCAGACCAGACCAGACTCTTACTCCTATCCAACTACGGTTTCCTATCGTCTCCCATGGAGAAAGTTAGTTCTACCAAGTGTACTACTCTTTTTGGATAGAGAGTTGGTTGATTTTACTCTGCTTTCCCTTCCTTTACTTTGCCTGATGGCTCTCGGCCTAGCCTTGGTTTGCTCAGCAAGCTATTTCCTCTACTATACTATGGTAGTATGCTGGGAATGTTTTCTTCTCGTCCTCGTTTTCAGTTCGGTCGATGGGTTTCACTCTCTGCACAGATCAGTTCGGTTTGCTTTTGGTTTGGTTAGTTCCCAACCAGCAGCTAACTTATGCAGTCCCGCTCTAATTTTCTTTTTGGAGAAAAACTCGTTATTTTGAATTGAAATTTCTTTATAAAGCAAGTGTGGCTGGGATTGAGGCTGAATTTTAGTAAGTGCAAACTTGTGTTGAGTTGCGGATTTGGGAGTGAAGGCATCTTTGTAGTGTGGTTGGTGACAGGTGCTTTCATAAATTGGACTTTTCTTATCGTACTCTGCCCTTTCTGGAGGAGTATGGTGGCAGTGGTGGTGGTAATCTATATAAATTTTATATAGATTTATAAAATATACAAACGTTCAATGCTGCGTTATGTATACCCAGCGGCGCTGTTAGGGTTTTTACGACGGGATTGCATGAAAATAAAAAGTGCTCTATATACTGGGCTAAGGGAAAGAAAAGAAAACAAGGCAATCAAGTAACTGTGCTTCATCTGGCTAATGAGATTTTGTTAAACGATTTTACAAATCTGCTCGGTGCTTGCTAAAGAAACACCCCAATTTGTATGCAGAGTGGTGGAGTTGGGACGTGAGTGAGTAAATGAGTGAATATTTGGGGGCCGAGTGTGAAAAGGGTGGATGTGATTATTAGGAGAAAGTTAATTTTAAAATAAGCAGCGAAGGATTATTGATTTGGATAAATAAAAAAGGATTTCCGGAAATGATGGGAGCGCTTGCCAATATTGTTTCTATATTTTATAAGAAAGGGTACAAGAAACATGGTTGAATTCATCTTGGCGCTATTGCTCAATAACTACTTACCTAAAATATTGATTTCTTCTTAAATCTGCAAAAACAACACGACAAATTGTAATACTTTGTTTGCGGAGAAAGCATTACAAAAATGAAAATGTCATGAAACAATCATTTCGGCTTCTCAAAGAATAACTTTCTCCGGCTACAGTGGTAGAAGCTGGACTTGAAGTCTGGAAGAAAACGCTTGAATCGGACGCTAAAACTTTTTCTTACTTTCGCTTGGTGAAAGTAATGAAAACCCCAAAAACTGGGGGAAAAAACCCAATTTCAAAATTAGAAAGGAAGAAAATGTCCCAAATTACACAAAATGGCTCGCCCTCTTTTCAATTATCTCCTACCAACCCCATAATTAAGGATGCAACGCCCACCTTTTTTAACACGGGCCACCCCGGTCCACTCCCACAACTGCGCTGAGCCGGCCAAGTAAAACCCTTACTCATCAACGGAGAAAGCGGGCAAATTGTCAAAATCCCGGAACTCAGATAAGCAGCCACTACCACCAGCGACAACGCCGTTACAGAAACCTACTGCCACCACCATTGCCACCTCCACATCTACTCCGACCACCTCCAACTCTGGTAAACTTTCTATTTCTGCCTCGTCCACCGTGGGGGAACGACTCGCTGCCACGACACCTCTAACCAGTCAAACTCTAAAGCCTCGAGTTCCTCCCAAGCCAAAGTTTGGCGACTCCTCAGACCTCTCCTCGACCACCACCACGCGGATCCTCCAAACTTTCCACGCCAAGTTCGACCCTACCTAAAGCCAAATGTGAAGAGAAAGCAAAAGTTCACATCGACTTTGGTAGCGAGGATGAAGGAGAAAGTGAGAGTAAAAGTAGACCAATCCTGAAATTGAGTGATTGCAGTGATGACCATGCGAGAGTCACACCCACCAAGAATTTATCTGCTTCCACCGGCACATTAAACTCTCCCATTACTTTCTCCACCTTTCTCTCGCCTAGTAATCCTTCAAGCACTTCGGCCAGTCCGGGATCCAAGTCACCTTCAACAAGTATCAAATTTATCGTTACTATACCCCCATCCAAGACTTATCTTCCGACTGGGTTACAAACCAGCTCGCTACCTGCTTCTGTAGCCGCTTCGCCAGCAGGGAAAGTAGGCATAAAGGAAGAAACTACAGATGGAGAAACCAATGCTGTGAGACCCATTAGTCGGGATGTTCTCCCATCTCCATCTACCACTTCCACTAATGTAATTACTTCAGTCGCAACAAATGAGGTAGTCTCAATTCCAACTAAATTATCTTCTTCCACCGGAGAGAAAAGGCAGAGCGGTGTTGGACCAAGTCGAGGACGAAGACTTGGATTAGACTCTCGCAGCTCGAGTAGCACCAGTAGCAGTGATGAAGATGAGCATTTCCAGCGAGAACGGGATGATATTGAAATTCACAAACAGAAGGCATGGAGCGGAAGTAGTGGTGGACTTGTTGGGATCGTTGGGAATGGTGGATTCCAGTTCGGAGCAGGAGTTGGAGTTGGTCCGATAAAGGGAGAAGTTGGAGGAAATAGTAGCAGAACTGGAGTTGGAGGATCTCGTCAAATTTTGCAGGAACGCGGAGAAAGGGTTTGGGATCGGGGAATTGTTTCTGCCTCTGGTAAAAGTTTAGGAGGTTCTTCTTCAGTACAAAAGGTGGTCTCTTCCTCTTCATCTTCCTCTGTCGCCTCGACAAACACGGGAAGATCAAATTTAGGCCATTACGATTCCATTCACGAGTTGTACTCTTTTGTATCGGAAGTTTTAAGTAGTTGGGAAGCTTCTCCTCTAGCACAACAACAGAGACTGCTAGCAAAAGCGGCGGCTTCGGTATCGGCTTCTTCTGCCGCTATTTCGGCTGCAAAGCACAACAACAGAGACTGCTGGCAAAAGCGGCGGCTTCGGTATCGGCTTCTTCTGCCGCTATTTCGGCTGCACTTCCGAACAATTTCAATCTTCAGAATAAGAATCCCAATCAGAAACACGATCCGCAGTCACAACTTGCGCAGAATTTGCAAAATATTCAAAATCTTCAACAACTACATCAGAATCTGCAAGCGTTGCAAAAGTCTCAAGTTCAGAGAGTTCCAGTAGGACAGGGTTCTGGGCAAGGTCAAGTCCAACCACGGCATAATCATCCCCAACAACGGTCACAACAATCAGTGCAGCCTGGACAGTCAGGTCAAAATCAAGGTCAACAGCAAAGATTACATCCGATCCAAAGAGGTCAACAATTATCCCAACAAGGACAACAGCTCCTACAGTACCAAGCTTTACTGAGACATCAGCAATTGTTACAGTATAACCAGTACCAGCAACAATTACGAGCTCATCAACAACAGCACCAGGGTCAACAAGGTCAACGACGACCTAATCCTGCGACAAGTTCTGGCAAGCACCCACAAAATCCTTACTATCATCACCAACCCCAACATATTTCTCCGCAACATTCCGCCAAAAACGGGAAAAGCTCTAGTAGCACCCTTCCCAGTAAACAGCAACAAATTCAACACTATCAAAATCTTTTGGCTTTAGAACGACAAAAACAGGCACAGAAAGAGGCAGCTGCAGAACATTCTCAACAAGTTTATCGTCCCGTCCTTCCCTACGCCGGAGCAAGTGGTCCTCATCCCAGTTTGGTCGATGGAGGCAGTAGTGGCAATGGTGGTGGTACCAGCTCAAGTTTAGTTATAAGTAAAAGTAATCCAACTACTCCCAAAGCGAAACAAGGTGGCTCAAACATAAACTCGAGAGAAGGGAAAGTCGGAGGGAAAGTTGGTAGTGGTAGTGGTCCCCAACAGCAAATAACTCATTACCAAAATCATTGTCAAAGTTGTCACTCGACATCCGTCAACCTTTTGGGCACTGGTCCAACTGGCAGTGGGGTACCTGCCACAGGTACCAGTACCAGTGCCAGCATCAACATAGGAGGAAGTGTGTTAGGTAGTAGTGGTAGTACTAGTGGGGGTGGTGGTGGCAGTGGGAGTGGTGGTGGTCAATCTGGACCAATTATGGTCACATCTACAGGTCGTGGACCAACTACAACCTCAGCATTTTATTCCCCACAACAAGCTCAAGCTCAAAGACAACAAATTCAAGTTGCAGAGTATCGTCAGAGGTTGTTACTTCAACAGCAGCAACTTCAAGCTCATTATCAGAATCCAAGTCATCTCCGTTTCCCTCCCAGACCATCATCCTCCTTAGGTGGGAGCAGTAGTGGTGGATACTCCGCCAACCAACCAGTACAACACCTTCCTCAACAGCCATTGTACGCTGTTTCGACCAAATATGCCAGTTTTCAGCCTTTATCGACACCCTCCGAAATTTATGCTAATTCTTACGCCAATCCCTTATACAACTCTGCCGGAAGTCAGCAACCCTCCTCCTCTAATCCGGGACAGACTCCCACCACAGTTGCCACCATCACGTCGCAACAACAGCAACAATTACAACAATATGCTGCAGCTGCTGCAGCAATTTATGGGCACACCCACTACCATCACCTTCACGGAAGCCATCCCCATTTTCAAGGAGGTGGTGATGACTCCCAGTCCTATTACTATCCTCATCAACACCAGTACGCGAACTATTATCAGGCCGCGCCTAGCCTGACTGGACACGAGGAACCTATTTCAAGACCAGTTTCTAATTTAAGTAATAAATCCTCGGAACAGTATTACACTTANGGCCGCGCCTAGTCTGACTGGACATGAGGAACCTATTTCAAGACCAGTTTCTAATTTAAGTAATAAATCCTCGGAACAGTATTACACTTACCCGTATCAGAGGAAGCAACAGGAACAAATTTTTAAGCCGATAGACTGGTGCACTCTTGTCCACTGGGCGCGAAGGGTGGTACAAAGTCGGGAGGATGATAATGAGACTAAGACCGATTGCAGTCATGGAATGCATGATATCAATGGGTTGAAGAGACATGGACATGCCCACTCCTGGCCGCATGTCCAACCGGATGAGTGTAATGTCCTATTTCTCGCTAAAGTTATGCAAAGGGTAAGAACAATTTTTAGAGAACAAAATCGGACTGACACAGGTCTTAAAGGAATTGTTCATTGCATTGAATCACTTGATTCTTGCTGAGAAAATGAAAACATGGCGTTCATTCCTAAAGAAGGAATGAAATGAAAGCCAATTTATTCTTATCTGGGTGAGCCACGTGTGGTTTGTGCACTAAATCCCTTAAAAGGAAGTCGTATAAGTACATATACACAGTCCAATTCTGGGTATTATCCCAAATACATTGGACAATGGCCACCCCAAGTCGACGTCGACATTGGCGTCTACCTGGCAATGCTAGGCTGGCATGTACTCGTGTCTCAAAAGATGTATGTACTTGTCCTTACTGAATAACTATGTAATGAAATGCAATCTTATCAATATACGGGAAAAGTACAATGGTAATGGCGATCATCTCATTTTATGTAAATTGCTTTCACCTTTAATGGTTCTTTCTCTGTTCTTTTATCCTATGAAATTTCCCAAATGACTGGTAAAAATTTTATGTCCGGGTGCACTACCACTTGTCTTTTTGCTACATATAGAACGACCCGGTTGAGGGAACCACATCACAATAAAGCACTGTAGTTGAGGAGGGGAGAAAGAAATTAAATTTTCAGTAAGGCACGATATATTGACTCACGTACAACTACTTTGCTTGTCTACCTGAATTTTGAAAACGTCATTGACTTTTAGATTAAAGTGAAAAAAATACTGGAAACTTTTAAATTGAAAAGGAATTTCATAACATGATAATAATGCAGCCACTGGCAAAGCAAGGAAACTTTTTTGGTCTCTTAGTTTGGTGTCGTGTTGGGGACATTGGTTAATTAAGGTGTGAGTTGAGTGGATCTGAGCTAGGGTGAAAGTGGTCATTAAATTTATATTGCATCTGACTCTAATTCGATAGTAGACAGACTAAAGAAACTTAACTTTCCTCGTATGTACTTACTATTCCGCCCACTAACCTAGAATTACCTAAGCCTACCATATAAATGCTAAAGTTAATTACTTTATTCGTCTAATCTCATCCTAAACTTATCTCAAACAGGCTTTGAAGTGAGAGGGACACTGCAAGAGGCACTAGTGGCTCTGCTCTATTTCTAAAGTTAATTCAGTGTCACTACTTGTTGGCTTTTCTGACGCTTTTTAAACAAAGAGCAGAGTTTTTAGGTTGAGAATTTATTTTTGCTGTAATTTCCGTGAAATATTACAACAAAATATTACCCTAGAGTGCTAGGGTAATTTTTTTATTCCTTCATTTTACCATTTTCATGCAGTGTCGTGTCATGTGGAACAGTTTCTCATAAACTATCTAAGTAACTAAGCATCTTGAAACCAACGTGTGTCCAACACTTTCTCGTGGTAACAGCTTGATGCAACACAATTTCCATCTCGGAATCATCTTGGTTTAAAAGGCTTAGCAACTTTCCCCATTTTATCGATTATCTGTATTACAAACAAGCTTTCCATACTAGAAATCAAAACAGGGAGAGATTGTACTTTCCTTTGCGTGGATTAAGCCATAAAACAAATCATCCTCTTGACACGTAGTGTAATGTAATGTGTAATTTGCTCTTCAATCAAGATGTCCAAATATAAACCGTTTTTTATTACCGGCATGTTCTTGCCTTGCATGTGATGCTGTTTTCTTTAAGAGCACAAATAAAAAATGAACTTTCCCAAAGCTCTTGATTGGGTGATGGAATTTCTTTTCGGTAAAAAAAATACGCTTTCCATTTTGTATGGAATACCCAAAATAAGTAGAAATGTGATCAATATTACTGAAGGATTGGGAACCAATTCAATTATTCCCACCGAAATTGTAGTAATTGCCCACCACTCCCATTCCGCTGGCGATGGAGGGAGCTATAATTCTAGATTGATGGGGAAGGATGGAAGTGTAATCTTTGAATGTGATTTGGCTTCTCCAAATTGAATCAATGACCAAAAAGCCACCCAGTCAGTAAATTTAGATCCTTAGTGAACATTGGATATCGTAGAGAAAGTTGTGGTGCCTTGAATCTGCTCGCGACTGGAATGAATAAAATGGATTTCAACTCGTGTTTCTGACCAAAACGTTCTTTCCTTCTGGTGGCTTTTCTCCTGCTTTCACTTTTACATTGGAGTTCTGGTCATCAGAGGTCATCTCCTTGAAAAAATTGGACCTACGGTTGAACATCTACTACAGAACGTTGAGCCACATGCATGATTTTCCGTTTATTTCCTCCAATTGAACATTCTACAGAATTGGATCAACTAAACCAAATTGTCGGCAGCAGCATGGAGTCAGCACTTTATCACATCAGTATTACACATGTAGCTTAAACCAATCTAGGCTTATATGGAACACGCATATTTATATTTAGCCCAGAGCAATTTATATTTAGTCGGGAAATAGGAAATACTATATTGCTGGACTTTCCATTTTCAATACTTTCCCCAAATAGAAATCATTCGGGGACAAGAGGAATGCAAATATGTATTTTCTCTGGTCATTTCCAAAGTAAAATGTGGATAATCCTGTTACTCTTTTGAATAATCCATTAGTCCATTCCCTAATCCAACAACTTTTCATTGTATGCATTTACAGAATCAGTGACGATGAGCGAATGTCACTAACAACGGCAGTCAGCGATGATGAGCCAGGGGATGGGGCCACTTCACCAAAAGGCTCAAGGAAACCTGCAGCCTCCTTTAATTGCACAGGGGCCGTGAGGAAAGCTGGGTAAGGATTTAAATTTGAATTCAAACCAAATTTACTTCAAGGTTTGCCTATCAATAATGAAAATGTAGTAAATAAGTATTTGAGTTTGTGGCTGGAAACCACACACCAATCTCTCGCAGTCAGTCGACAGTTGTCAACATCATAAATTCCAATTTCCTTTTTGATAAGAGCTAACTTGGCTCAGGTACGAGGGAAGGGTAAACTCAAATTCAAATAGAATTGGATTCAAGGAACTTGAACCAAGTGAAAGCAAACCAAGTTGGGCAACTATTCCAAGCAAAGACGGAGTATGCAATGCTCAAGGGGCAATCTTTCAAACCCTATACAATCTCAAATTCGAATGTTGTCTAATGTTGTGGAAAATGTAGTCAAAATTCAATCCGAGTTTCTTGCGGTTTGCATGAGGACTTGTTGGAGATGCGTCTTTTTTCTTGTTAATCCACATCTCCAACTGAAATGAAATATTATCGATTAAAGAGGGTAGAATGCAGAGAGAGAGTGCAGTCAAAAATCTACGTTCAAGCGTAAATAGCTTTTAAAACATTTAAAAAACCTCTTCTAAATTGTATTCTGTGTTCGATACAAGTGTTCGTAAGGTTTTTTTGTCGGTGGAATATTTGCTATTTTTAGTCCATTCGAGATGAAAATTCGTTTATAAATTAATGTCATTTCCAATTTTCCTGCGGTTATGGAAAGTGCTATTTGCCTAATATTAGTGGAAAATGTGCTTAACTCGGCTAGTAAAGTAAAAACAGTTTATCAAAAAACCTCAAAATCACTTTTGAACTCAACTTTTCATTTAACTGAAGTGTTTTAAAGTTCAAAGGTTTTTTGCTTAAATCTTGCTCATGTACATAGGAATTGAACATAATTCTGAGAGACATTAATGTAAGTGTTATTATGCGTTATGTAAATCGAAGTGTTTTGTCTAACGTTACTGCAGAGACCTGAATACATTTAGTCATTTGTCCACTCTTAAAAAGGAACGAATACACCAGTTTCTGTTTTTAGATTGGATTAGTTACACTTTTATTCAATTAATTACAAGAATAACCAGACCAAGAGCCTGTAACTTTCTCCAATCACATTGACTCGCCTTCTATTTTTAACCAAACCATTATGGCGATTGCAGCACAATTATTTTGCTATTATAAGAAAATATACAAGCAAAATTGTATTATTTCAGTAATTCAATCTATTTACTTTTTGCTACTTTTACTGGCTCCACCTGCATTTCTTTATTTTGTCCTGTTCTTTACGTGTAGCCCACCAAATGGGAAAGAAATTAGAAACCAAACACAAACCACACATCCCAGAAATGTTCATTAACTTCTCCTTTCTTCTTGATTTACTTTTCTGTGGTTTACTTTGTTATCCATCCATCCTCCTTTTCCTTTCATCTACTTTATTAGACTTTTCTACACCAGCCTAGAGTTACATTGGGCTGTCTACGTAGGTTGGATGGCTTGAGAAAACAAAAAAAAATATTGCAGATGATCAGTAATGAGTTTGGCTTGTCTGCAAAAAGTTGTACTCCTAGTATAAGTTTGGGGGTTGGGTGAGTTAAGTACTGCCGTCAGTTAATGTGTGTATTTAGTAACATGACACAATATTGAAGCTATATTTTCAATATTAGTATAAGCGATAAACTACATCTTGTCTTCTTAGAAATATAATTGGATACCCTTTGAATTAAACATTGACATCATACCAAACAACTCAGGAAGAAGATTGCACGGGTGTCACTCTTATTGATTGATGGTTCAATCCCAGTCCTTTATGTAATGAGGATTTGCATTGACTTTGCAATTTATGAACAGTCCACAAAACTCAGTCTTCCGTCACTTTGGGTAATGACAGCGAGCGTGGCTTGCGGTTAATAATAAATGCTTGGTTGGACTCTATAAACAAAATCTTTAGTTTCAGTCTGGAAAATGAAGGTGAAGTAGAAATTTGACAATATTGCAATCATGGGTGTGATTCAGGAAATTTAATGAAAATTGCCAGTCACATAAGAACTAAATCGCATCACCACATCACCATTTCTTGCTTTGATATTGCTAAATTTATCTTTGAAGTCATGCATGGTTGAAAAGTGAAAGCAATACTTTTGCCGAAATAACAAGAACTGAATTCTAAAACTGTATATTTTGGTAAGAGTATTACTGATCACGTACCTCATACATTTACACCCACTTTATTCAGGAGCTTATCATCTGTCCTGGTTGACTGGGTGGGATTGGTTTTGGGTCTGTCCAAAGGAGTTTGTGCTGCTTCTACTGCTCTGCTCTTCATCTCATCTTCTAAGTGTTTTCTATCCCGGCCTTAGCCTTTCTCTTTGTCGTCATTCTAGTCTTTTCTCTTTTCAACTCTTCGATCTATTTTGTATTGAGGTTGAGCTGTTGTTGGTGCCTGTCTTTTGTGTGTACTGAGGCGTGCATATCGGTATCTTCTTGAAAACACAACAGTTCGATACGTATTATTTTCTCCAGTTATGTTACGTCATGTCTCTATGAACCTCTTGAAGTTTTCGAATTTTTGGGGATCCTAATGAAAGCTTGTAGTTTGAATAAGGAAAGTGTTCTATTTGCGTAAATAAAAAAAAAGAATACGGAAATGATGACATTTTTTGAAATATGCAATCGTAGTACATAGCCAACGAGGGCTCTGTGGCTGTTCTAATGTTACTCTTACTCTTTATTAACACGTACAACCTCAAACTCAAACCGTTTTACGAAAAATTTTCCCAGATTGAGCCATAAATTGTGCAGGTTGCCGAAAATTGACTGCACTCACCCTTAAAATTTCTTTTCCACAGATTTCTAAGCGTTAAGAAATGGCTGCTACGAAAAAGACATCAGGTGGAACTAGCTCGTCGTCGGGGATGGAAAGGTTATTGGGTTTGTCTCAAAGGAACAACACTTTTATTTTACCCCTGCGATGCGAGAGAAGCAAGGTAAGTCTTCAATCAAACTCCAGACAGCACTCAATGTCCTAACATCAATATCAACATCCGGTAATGGGATTTGTTTTGTAAATTTAACAAAAAAACCTTTCTCTCCTTTTCCAGCAGGTCTGTGGAAGCTGCGCCAAAACATCTGATAATAGGTGAGGTTTATTCTTCGTCTACATAGTTTAGTAGCTTGAAAAAGAGACGGAATCTGAAACAAATTTTTTTATTCCCCTCAGTTGATGAGAGCCATCATGCAACCGATTCCTGAGCATCCGAAACGAGACTACATTTTCTGTTTGAGCACTGCCTTCGGAGACGCATATTTATTTCAAGTAAACAATTGTTGAGAATTTGGAATGAAAAAGATACAGCCACGACTCGGGAATAAATAGAAAAACCAATTCGATTTAGAGGATATTTCGCATATCAACACAATTCCTGCAAATAAACATCTGGGGGGTTGACGTGCCGTCAAACAAGGAATACGCATTATTCCTCTGACTGAGCCCTACTTTTCACATGTCATGTCCATTTTGAGATGAAAGGGCATAAATATTTCAGAGTTCTCTTCTAAGTAGGGTGTCAGTCAGTGTTATTTTTCGAATAAAAATGGGAAACTTGTTTTGAGTTGTTAGTCTTTTCCCAAGCTCACATAGATATACATATTATTGAGAATTTCTAAATTTAACGGAGTCCATTGTAAATGGTTAATCATGATAGGATCATAGATCCGGAGTATATCCACTAAGTAACAAAAAGAACAAAGTTAGTCCCATCTCCTAGATTTATTTGAAGGGAAGCCACGAAACGTGGAGAAAGTAGGAAAACTCTTGAGTGAATACTTATCGACCTCCCTTTCTCCCCTGTGTTTAGGCACCTTGCCAAGTAGAACTGGAATCCTGGGTTCACAGCATCCACTGGGCTTGTGCTGCAGCCTTTGCCCGACATCGGGGTAAAACTGGGACACTACACCTTCTTCAAGAAGAGATCATCCGCCTAGATAAAGCCATTGAATCGGTATGCAAATCCCTTTTCTACATTTTCTAGCCTATGTACTATTCAAATACTAAAACACAATCACATACATATCCACCGTGATCTCACACAAGTCTGCGGTCTAACTTTCCAACCAGTCCTTGGGCAATGGCTGTTTTACACACTATGTACTTGTGTAAATAACCTAGTACTGAATTTTGAAGGCAGGAAACGAAACCAACTTTTTCCGAGTTGAAATGAGCCAACCAGCCAACATCCGTTCGTTCTTTTTTTCTTGGAATTTCTACATGTATTCAATTCGAATCAATTTACATGGTCGTATGTACATATGTGAGCAAAACGGGTAGCAGTGCGACAGCGTCGTCCTTTTAGAAAGTAAAGTGAAAGCTGTTTTAGTACTGATTGACTGACTGACTGATCCGGACTGACTACGGTACCGTGGTTGAATGACGGTGACGGCTTGATGGGTGGTAGAGAAAGTTCATCTAGACTACTTTTCACTTTTCCAAGATTTGTACGAGTTAAACTTCAGAGGAGAAGAATGAATTTGGCTTTTTAGCCTGTGAAGCAGTCCTGGTTAGATTTACGTAGATGGTAAGATATCGGATGGATGTGAGTGAAGTGCAAAGCAAGGATTTTACGTAAATCATTAAGTCTGAGGTTTTGTGGAAACTGGATGCGGTATAAGGAGTCGTAATATAGCAGTTTGGATATATATGAACCAATCAAATCACAAGTTGTACTGTCTGTGACTGACTTGTTTTTCATTTCCTTCTAGAAGATTTCTTGTAAGGCTCAGTTTTATGCTTTGGAGAGGTTTTGCTGAACAAGCGGTAAATCTGCAGAGCTGTCATTTAAAGAAATCAGATTTAACAAGCTCGCAATTATTTTGCAAAAGGATTATTTGTGCACGATATAAGGAGTCGTAATATAGCAGTTTGGATATACATGAACCAATCAAATCACAAGTTGTACTGTCTGCGACTGACTTGTTTTTCATTTCCTTCTAGAAGATTTCTTGTAAGGCTCAGTTTTATGCTTTGGAGAGGTTTTATGCTTTGGAGAGGTTTTGCTGAACAAGCGGTAAATGCTAAAGAGCTGTCATTTAAAGAAATCAGATTTAACAAGCTCGCAATTATTTTGCAAAAGGATTATTTGTGCACGTCGGTACTTTTCAATTTTCGCTAAAAACAATTTCGCACGACTTTCCTTCAATTTATTGCGATAAGTTTTGTTCTAGTCATTGATCACTTTTCATGACAAAAAATAGGCAGGTATCACAAGTACATGGTCATTATATTTAAGGTTGTCACTTGTTCTAAATGCTAAGACCTGGAAAAGATGTTCACAACGGTGGATAACCAATGTCCTTGATATCTCGCCCATAACCACCATCCCATTCTTATATAATTTTATCATAGACATTTCTTGTCGTGTAATGTATCATGTCCACTTAAGTAGACCGATGATAACGCAATAATAAGTTTGATAAAGACATTTTTACAACACCAAATTCTTCTGAAAAGGTTATACACTGCATAGCTTCCTTTCCACACTCACCCTCCCCGTTGATGGATGAGCTTGGCAATAAAGTTGGTAAAAATTTCCAATTTTTTTTCTCCACCGAGAATCGATCAATGATACAGTTTCACCACCCACATCCCACCATGCATCGTACTCTCTTGCACAATCCTATCGTAGACATTTCTTGTCGTGTAGTGTATCATGTCCACTTAAGTAGACCGATGATAACGCAATAATAAGTTTGATAAAGACATTTTTACAACACCAAATTCTTCTGAAAAGGTTATACACTGGTTATACACATAGCTTCCCTTCCACACTCACCCTCCCCGTTGATGGATGAGCTTGGCAATAAAGTTGGTAAAAATTTCCAATTTTTTTCTCCACCGAGAATCGATCAATGATACAGTTTCACCACCCACATCCCACCATGCATCGTACTCTCTTGCACAATCTTTTCTTTTGTGTAGAAAAACTTTATTTTTTGGTAGTTAGTAGGTTAGTCCCTGCGTGGGTTGCTGGATGAAATAATTTCAGTCTCACAGGAAGCATAGGAGATCTTGTAGAATGATCTATGACTTTCTCCACTTTTATCCACCCCTCATTCTTGATGTAGGTACTTGAGTGATAAATTGGCAACCAGACTGATTGAGTGGCCAAAATGTCCAGTGTATGCATAGACGTATTGATACATTGGTAGCAAGTTTTACTCAAGTTTTTACAGAATAGGCTTGTGCATTGATTTGGAAAATATTTAATCATTTCGTGATAGTGTTGGCGTATATGTGGTTGACGTTAGCGTGAGTTTTTAGCTTTACATACGCATACACTTCTTGGTGGACAACATTATTTTAGAGTTAGAAATTTAAGGATGTAGGGCGTGGTCCTAGAGATGAAGAAAAGGAAAAGGAGTTGGAGCCGGGACTTGTCTGCTTGACTGGATGCATTTTCTTGTTCAAACATTCTCCTCAGATTTACATTTTAACAAATATGGGCGGACAGCCGCTATAATTTCTCTCGTTAACGAGAAACTAGGTAGACTACGGTAGGCGTTGTTAGATTTACAGAGACTGGATACAGTTGAAGAAAATAAAGTGAAGACAGGCACGGCATGGAAAACACCTTGAGAAAGTTTTGTTGGAGTAAACTTTAGCTCACATTTTGACAAATAATAATTTCTCGGTCGGAATGAGTAATGGAAAAGGAAATTATTGTGAGAGAAAGGTGGGAAAGTGCAGTCGTCCATAAGAGTCAGTTTTGGAAGGGGACAATTATTCATTTACTCATTTAAATCATGCAGCTTTCCATAAATTTTCTATGCGAGTGTTACTGCAAAATTCAAACATTTCATACAAAACTCGCAGTTTCGTTAATGAAACAATAATAAGACACTCTGGAAAAATTAAACACCTCTGCTTTTTGGATCAGTAGTTTTATTAATTAATCAAATAGTGTTGATTTAAGCTGAAAATCGCGAGTCATAAGGTAAATGATAAATGTCACACTGTGATTATTGTTTAAACAATGGAATTAATTGCGAAACTCCTCCTAAAACGCAAATGTCATTTCCCATATTTTTAACACATTTACTTAGGTTTTATTTAGGTAGTTTTTGGTACTATTATTTCAACTCTCACAAAATGAGATGAAAGCAGCTCTAAAAAATTTGAGCTAGAGCAAGATTCAAATCTGTTTTTAAGAAAAATGTAAGAAGATAAACTCTACTTTGACCTTCTACCCACGCACCCCAGGCCAAGTAGGACGGAAAGAAGAATAAATAAATTGTTTGTCGGCTGTAAAAGTTCCGGGAAATGATAACAAAATTTATTTATATTCATTTTTATATCAGATACGAAAAAATGGAATGGCTGAGTTTACTAACATAGGCCATGCAGAAAAAAGCGAAAAGAAACAAAAAAGAAAGCAGGGAAAAGGAGAAAGTTACTTATATGAAATGCAATGATACTCCGACGAAGAGAACAATAAGTAAAAGAAAGTTGGAGAAAGTTTTATACAAGAAAAATGAATGGCAGAAAAAGAAATATGTTAGATTAAAATTGCATTTTATTTCATTCGCTGAATACAAAATGGCGAGATGGGTTACAAAATAATGCTTTAGCTTGTGTAATAATATTTTCGTTAATTTTTTTAAATTTGAAAAATACAGCAGTCCTAAAAAGAAAGACATTGACAAACTTTTCCAGATTCGTTTGTTAACATGACTAAAGATTTATAGCAGATCAGAAGTTGTAGTTGGATCAAAGGATTCGGCTGATTTCATAAAGAGTAAATCCAGCTGAGATTTCAAATTGATTTTTGAACACGATTCATTCTATCTGGAATGTGAAGTTTTTTTTAGTTTAAACTAATTTCGATGCCGATTTGAGATTTTTACGAGATGTGCAATTATAGAATTTAGCAGATCCTATTTCTCCGTCTGTGAACTCTAAACATGGCAAGCTTTCGCTTTTCCATTCAAAACGCTGCAAAAACTTGACTTCCAAGCAAACTAAAGTTTGTTTAGTTGTCTGCCACAAATGTATTGCGTTATTGTCTGTCCACATCCTCAAATCCAACTCAACCATCCTTTTGGCAGCTATAAAACAAGATGGGTCGGACTGACTGACTGACGTTTTTGTCGTTTTGCTATCTTTGTCTCTTTGATTTTGTTGAGTGGAGTGTTTATAGCGTTTATATTGTGTGGAGAGCATCTGCCCATTTTCTGAACAACTCTGCTGGAGCTGATCCAGTTCTCGGTAGTCTTGTTTGTTGGTTATTTTGTTTTGTCGAGTTGGTTTTATAGCTTGTTTGATGGCTGGACTAGAGAAGATTTAATGCTTCACCAGCAGTAGGGCAACGAGACAGGAAATTACATTTTGTGGCATAGTCTATGCCATGTAACTACGTGGCTGATGCCAAATTTAACCACTACTTTACTTTACATTACTTCTGGTAAAGTGAAAAAGAAGCGTGTTATTAACCCGGGGAGGGAAAGCCATTAAATAATGTTTTCTCTGGGAGAAAATTTCTACAAAATCCTACATAAACTAACATGTCTACCACACAATTTACATAATAACAATACCATATCCAAATGAAGACTAACAACAATTTTATGTAATTAAGTGCAATTCGAAACATGCTTCTTTCCTTTCCAGGACGGGAAATTACGGCACATGGCCGAGTTACAGAGATCAGTTGTCGCAGATCCAGAAACAAGACAGCAATTAGCAGGACAAATTGCCAACTGGGAAGAGAACATTGAGCGGCTTCACTGTGAACAGTTTCGACTAAGATGTTACATGGCGTCACTGCAGGGTGGGGAATTGCCAAATCCTAAGGTAATAAAATAGTTAAACTTTCCCCGTTCATAACAATTTTATTATATTTTTCGTTTACTAATTCAATCATTGATTTACTAATGGAGAAAGTAAATCATGTTTCAAGTCAAATCCTATAATAATTGCTTTCTCCTCCAGAGTTTACTATCCCATGTGTCAAGAACTACGAAGAATACGTTAAATCGCCTCGGTGTATTTACGGTGTCCTCATTCCACGCGTTTGTATGTGCCCGAAGTCCATCCTTGCTCAGCAATTTACTCGCTGGACGTGGCGCGGCGAAAGCTAAACGCCGAGCGCCGTTGTTATCTCGCTCAAATAGCGCTTCCTCAAGACGCTCCCTTCATGCCTCGTCATCCGATCGGGAATCGGAAGGAAGGACGGCAAAAATTTCTTTGCCAGAGAATCAAGTAAGTGATATTCATCCTAAAAATGGAGTTGTTGACTCATTTTGTTATTGTTTGATGATAAACAAGGTTAAATTAACTTTCTCTCATTTCATATTTTAACGAGCCTTGTTTCTGTTTGCAATGTGTAGAAATTTTTGAAATAGTAGAACCAGGACCAGAGAACGGTTTCTGACATACAGTTCAAGTTTTTAAAGTTGTTCCTAGTTTATCAATGAATACAATATTCATTGAAATTGAAACTTTTCCTCGTTAGATAAAGTTTGCTAATTAGCTCCAGTTACACAAGGTTTACAATACCAACATTACTGTGCAAATATCTAGCTTGTTTCAAATTTTGCATTTATTCTCCTCAGACGGTATCAGTCAGCCTAAAGGATGCCATGACGGTCGACGAATTTCTCACGGTTGCTTGCGGAAGAAAGAATCTCGTACCAACGGAACACTTTGTTCGAGTCAAGAAACGACGCGAGCTTCCAGATACCAATTATTTTGTTCCATTTCGAAGTGATCTCATCGAAACTTATGTAAGGATTTTTTTGCTAAATATCCTGAAACAAGGATGCTGAAGCACGTCTCTTATTAAAAAAGGATTTATGGAGAATTTTATACATTTCAGCTCTCAACTCATGAAGTGGTTGAGGTGCGAGCCAAACTTTTGTATCAAGTAGAACTTCAACGAGGCTCTCTCGACATGATGTGGGGATTTAGTGTGGAAGCAGAATTATGGGAGAATACCGACAGACAAGATGAATTGTCCTGCTTCGTGAGCCGAGTTGAGGAAAGGAGTGTGGCCATGACCAATGGTAAGTGGTTTGCTCAAGCGTTCTTTTTGTTGGGAATAAAAAAAACATCCTTCACCTTTTTGAGAACCTCAGCAGCGAAATAAAACTAAATAAATTCCAAAAATTTATCCGCCTGCTGGGAAAGTACACAGATTTAACATTTATAACTAACATTTCACACGCGGTTCGCATTTACACGGGCTCGATCCAGATTTGGATTTTTCACCGACGCTGACACTGATGAATGTGCTACAATTTTCTAAAATTATGGCGTTAAGAACACAAACACTTTAAAAAATTTGCGGATTTGAGACTTATTTTTAAGCATTTTTCTTAGAATGCGAATTTCAAATTTTGCTTGTCCTTGTTACCTTTGTATTTATAGTAGTTTGAAATGCTGTTTGTTTTCAAAATTTTGCTCACAATTTACTCATTTTAACTTTTAACAAGTTTTTTGGCTTGCTGTTACTAACTGTCATACAAACTTTGTGCTTTTCAAAACATTTCTAGTTTATGCACAGTAGGAATTGATAACTTTCATGTATTAGTAGTCAGCATGAAATGGTTATTTGCGTTGGTCTCAGTATTAAAATTCAATTTTAGATTGATGGTAAACATT
>JAAXNX010001094.1:0-15980 GCA_036491905.1 Folsomia manolachei
TGGAATTGACTTTATTTTACACTGGTCTTTCCCTGGCTTTAATTTAACGCGGAAACATTTAAGTTTTCTTGCGGCGAAGATCAATAATCCAACTGCAACACACTACTACATTATATTACATATTAAAGTTAATTAAAATAAAATCTGTGTTTGTGTGAGATATAAATCCATCGTGCTTGAGAATAAAAATTATTAAGTGGAAAATGGAAAGTTTTTTTCTTTCGGAGTATACGGATTATCAGAAATAATTTACGATCTATTTCTCTTTCTGAACAAGCAATTTTCTACGTACTGATATAACATTTAATGTGAAGCTATTTAATGTTGGAATAGAAAGTTTCAGAAGGATGAAAGCTTAGCACTTGACGCTTGATTGAAGCATTGGAGATGGAAAAATGCTGGTGAAGTGGTTACATTTATCTCCGTTCAATTGCAGAAGCGTGTTCTGGCATTGATTCATGCTAGCCTTTGGAATTCATGTCTCGCTAGACTAGGCTCACAGATATTCCTTCTTCAGAAGAAACGGCCGTATATTGCCCAGGTCAAATACAAATGGGTTTTTAGGCTGGAAAGGAATTGTCCTGAAAAATTTATAGTGGGAAAATATTAATCTTTGATATCCTAAGGGAAAGTACTAATACAACGATTCTTGGAAACGAATATTATGTAAATAATAAAATAGATAACCCTGATTTGAGATATCGCGGAATGGGTTATTTCTTACTCGTTTGATAAAAATCCATCATAGCAAGATAACTTGTCCAGAATCAATAAAATTCAGCGGATAGTGATTGTCAGAATTTACCCTCGAGTATTTCCCTGGCCGGCTACATTGCGGGTACAGTATTACAAATACAGGTAAAGATGGTCGAATGATGGTATTTGTATTTTGAGTAGACTGAATCTTTCAATCCATAATAAAGTACAAAAAGATATTGAGATACAAGTCCATTTAGTATTACTATAGCTAAATTTAAGGAGTACGAGCGGGTTGATGCCACCTTGAGTTCCATCTTGCTTTCACTCACTTCAGTCGTCCACTTAGGATCGTTTTCATTTGGACTACAGATCTTTGCCGTTGCTCCACTTTCTCAAGATCTGATGCAGCATTTCATCAATTAAATTGGAAATGTGGTTTCTACAAACTATTGGATTAGAAACCCAGTAGTATAGTCAGTTAATGCGATCCGTCGAATTTACAGATTATTTTTGTAGCAGGTTGAAAACCCAGACGACATTATTTTTATACTAGTTTTTTGGAGCGAATTCACTCTGTGGATTGGTGAGTGCTCATACATTTTGCTCTGCTCTTCTGGCCCAGTTACAGGCGAATGCCAAAGTGTTTCAATAACGACACGAGGAACAAGAATAGCGTAGTGAAAGTGGTTTTTGAATGTTGCTGTATCTGTTAAACTGGTACACCTTGGAGCTTTCTTCGCTATTAATTTGGTTTTGCTAGTGTGCAAGTTGAAAGCTGTATTTTATTTTGATATCTTGAAGTCTTTCTTCAACTCTTCCTATGGGTTTGAGACAGTGATTTATTTGCTTATTATACGCAAACTATCTGTTCTCCTCAGTAAGTTTTACTCTCTTTTGGATTCAAAACCATTTCGCTAATGGGTTCAATTTACAAAATCTGTAGCTACTACCAGTAGATGAATGATGGTAGTGTGATGAAACATTAGAATAACATTTAAAGTTAAAGCGCAGTTAAGCTAGACCTATACTGAACACAATTTGCATTGTTTCGAACTGCAGCAAGTAATTCCAGTATAAATGCGGCTGAATTAAAATGCAGACAGGGCGAAAGAACGAAAGATTTTAATTAAAGTAAAGAGAAAACTGAAAGAAACTTCTCAATCAGCAAAATGAGATAATATACTCTACCCACAACACAAAGCCAATAAGCGAAAACTTTTCCAAGTTATTTCTTTCCTCGATAAGTTGCACATAATGCAAAGAAATAAATGGCTCCCTTATCTTCTTGTGCAAGAAAGTTGTGAATTCTTGAAAATTTGTTGTTCACAGCACCTCAAATTATAATCCACGAACTCGATTTTGTGAATACAGACTTTGTATGCATGTCAAAACACCATTTTCTGGGCATATTTAGTAAAAACCCGACTGTTTTTCTGAATAACAAAATATTATGCTTATTTACCGACTGCAAATTACTGTAAGTATTATATGATAAAAGAGAAAATGTCATAAATCTATGCTTCCATTTTTCCTCTCGATCGTAGCCTGCAAAATAAACGTCCAAATTTTGGCGTCGTATCTCATGTGAATTATGCTACATACAATATATGAGCAATCAAAACGAAACAAAATTATGTCATTGCAGAATCTTTATACTATTGTATACGGCTTGCATGAAGTAGCAACTTTTGTATTATAAAATTTTGTCCTTGTTCTTCAATATATTAGGGCTCTCGGTCAAGGCGCATTCGGCGAAGTTTATCAAGGGTTCTACCGACATCGGGACGGAGATGCAGTCGAGATGCCAGTGGCTGTCAAGGTGAGGGATATGTAAATACAAGCAATGAGAACATTTTAACTCCAAATAGTTTGCTGTACTGTGTGAACAAAACCTTACAAAAAGTTCATCTGATAAACCACTTCCATTTTCCGTCCTTGATACGCCAAAACCCAACTTGTTTCTCAAATTTTATATGCCTTGATCAAGTACAATGACTCACTATTCGGAATTGCGTAGTATGCTTTATTACTGTATGGTATGTATTGACATGTGTTATTGTTTGTGTCACACAACAGACTTTGCCGGAACTGTCCTCCAATCAGGCGGAGATGGATTTCCTAATGGAAGCACTAATCATGAGTAAATTCAATCATCCTAATATTGTTCATTTCATTGGCGTCTGCTTCGACAAACATCCGCGGTTCATTATCCTTGAACTTCTGGCTGGTGGAGATCTCAAAACATTTCTTAGGGAATCACGCCCAAAACCGGTGAGTGGGATTAATGTGAGTTGGTGTTTTTTTTAGATTTGTGCACAACTCGTTTTGTGTTACCAGTTCAAGATTACTCCTAAAGTTTTTTATCTTCATTTATTTGCTTATAAAAATGCAAACGACAAATAAAAACGACAGATAGCAGTAGCGGACAGGGTTATTGAAGTGTCCACTACTGCTGTCGAAAATATGAACCAGTCCTGTCAACTTTTACTCTAAATGGAGGTTGAAACGTTTCTGGATATGTTGAATCTTGGGTTTTGATGTAGCAATAGTGAATGTGACGAAGACTATTAATTAGTCTCCAGTTACCATTCACTATTATATGGTGAATGAAAAAAAGCGACAAACAAGTTGCTAAAAAGAATACTGTTTTTAGGACAAAGGGTCACCACTTTCCATGAAGGATCTTTTGCTGTGCGCCATGGATGTGGCCAAAGGAAACAAATATTTGGAAGACAATCACTTTATTCATAGAGATATCGCAGCAAGAAATTGCCTTCTAACAACTAAAGGACCGGGCAGGCTTGTAAAAATTGCTGACTTTGGAATGGCCCGAGATATTTATAGGTAATTAATTATTCAGATTCAACACCAATGGATAAAATTTTTACTATGCACTAACGAGGAAGTATGAAATTATAGAAATTTCAGTTCACAATTTCAATTACCATTTAGTGTTTGATTAAGATAGTTTTTTAGCAAACTGGAATTTCTTGCTTAATTTTTTGTCTGCCTTGCAGGGCGGACTATTACAAAAAAGGTGGAAAAGCAATGTTACCTGTAAAGGTATGATAAATTTATTATTTAATAGGGTCCCTCGCTGTATATATTAGTATTCTTTAGTGTTCATGATTTACTCATGTTATTTAAAGTGGATGCCACCTGAGGCTTTCCTGGATGGAATTTTCACAAGCAAAACGGATGTTTGGTAAGAAATAGTTAACTGTTCACTGTGCTTTCACCTACCATGTAGTTCATTAATGTGGAACATTTTGTTTCATACCTTCCAATTCCTGAGGCTTATTCCAACTTCTTCCACTTTGTAATTTCGACTTGGACAAACAATATCAACTTGTCCTTTTACATATCGACAAGGAATTACAAAAGGAAACCAATCTCTTTAAACGCAAATTTATTGAACCGACGCGATACACAATTACCATTTAATTGGTGCGCTCTTCACTTTAATTTGGAAATCAGTGAATTTGGCACAAGTTGGAATCACATTAAGTGATCATTTGGCTTTCGTTAATTGAAAACTATTATGTTTTGAGTCACTTGGCGTAAAACAGGTCAGATAGCCAGAAGCAATTTTGCATCGCAGGCTAGCAAAATACACGCCAAATATATATTAGAGAGTGATTTAAAAAGACACCCACAATGCAAGTCTCAGTTGACTCCAGCGTGTCTTATCCCTTGACTGCTAACTTCCATTTTCGATTGATATCTGACAAGCATAACACAGTTTGGACAAAAACTTTGAATGCCGGAATTTATTAAGCTCTCAAGAAAGTCAACTGTGCTTTATGGATTATTACTGACTTGGTTTTGTCGTAGGCGGTAGACATGTAAAAGTCACACAGTCTCTGAAATGTCATTTTCAAATAAAACCACAGCTCACTCCGTCCGTCCATTCATTTCAATTACCAAATATTTTTGCTACTGTGGAGCTATGTTGTATTACTAAAAGTTTCAAAAGTTTTTGACGAAGAGAGATGTCCGGAAAAAGAGAAATATTAAATTGGAATGCGACTGTATTCTATTCCTACTTTCTTTTTTTCTTTCCCTTACGCCCTCTCACTTTCCCTCACCTACCCGTTGAAACATTTAATATTTGTTTGCCTACGGAATTTGTAAATGTCACAGGTCATATGGAGTTCTGTTATGGGAAATCTTCTCGTTGGGTTATATGCCGTATCCCGGAAGAGGCAATCAAGATGTTATGCAGCTAGTCACGAATGGAGGAAGACTTGAAGCTCCAGCAAACTGTCCCACTCCCATCTATGGAATCATGACCCAATGTTGGCACCCCATTCCGGTAAGATTAACTTTTAATGCGAGAATTTTTAAAGCTCCCAAAAATATGGAGTTGTCACACCTGATTAAACAGCGTCCCAATTTTCTGGCGATTTCCACAATATCGGTTTTCATTAATTGTCCAATAATTAACAATTGCAGGAAGAAAGACCTAATTTTGCCACATTGATTGAACGATTGGGATACTGCATCCAAGTAAGTTTTGTCGGATTTTCTTACCAGCCCACGTTGTTATTCTAAAATTTGACATAAGTAATGTAATAAAGTATAATTATTATAACGTGGGTAGCTTCAAACTGTTTTATGATAAAACTTTTATCTCATGTTTGCATAACCGACTCAAATAAATCGAATTACTGTATGCGTAAAACAATATGCAGGGTCCACGTGCTTTCATGGCAGTGTTAATAACATTCCTTCTGGTTTTATTCGGTGTGCAGATGAACCGGACTTTTGAAAATGCATTGCCAAAAAAAAATGATGCCAATACCATGTCATCCGAACATAGGCATAGTAATGGTGGGTTAACCCTTGTCCATTGTTAGCAGATATTTATGTCAGTGGTGCAGAAATCGATTGATTTGAGTCAAAAAGAAATAATTTAGCGGAAGCTTGTATAATCCACGTATTTATCGGCCATTAGTGCCAGTTCTTGGGATAATGTCCCGTTTACTGGACGCTTGATAACGTTTCTTGGTTGATTAATTGCAGGACCCTGAAGTGGTGAACGCTCCATTGCCCATTTTTCAACGGCCGCCATCGTCAGAAAAAGATACAACGCTGATGCGACCTCATAATTCAGATGAAACGTCTTGCCTTCGAATAGTTCAGGGGCATTATCCCAGAAGCTCCCGTAACTCGTAAGTGAAAGTTATGTAATCTTATGCTACGACACATATTTAGTTGTATTCTGCGCAACACAATTTCTCTGTGTGTTAGTTAATCGCTGTGTCCCATCATAACAGCCACTGTCTCACTTACAATTCGATACCCAACTTGGCTGAAATCAAGTCCGAGCCCCCTATACTCTGAAATACACAACTTTCTACTTTCACTCTTTGTTAACGGCGGTTTTCTTTCACCCAAATTTCTAATTCAGATATCTTGGTTTAAAGATACGATTGTCATATGGGAGTTGCTCTGGTGTAAATCTGCAAACTGGAAATTTATTGGATTTGTGGAAGTTATAATTTATTTTTTCCAGGATTTTTTCTTCCTTAAATTGTTCCCTTGCTAAGTTATACATACATGTAAAATGATAAGTATCGATTTAAAGTATATTATGTTGAATATGGTTACAGATCACTGAGTCATGAACCCATGTCTCCCAATTCTTCTACAGCCGATTATCTTGTCCCACTTACCCCACTTTCCAATCCGACTACCCCCCCACCACCTTCAGACTCCACGGTTGCCTCCCCCTGCTCTGATATACCAGAGTCTCACTCTACAGAAACAATATTAGAGGACGATGAACCTGATACGGGCCAACAACGTGAATTTTCGAAAAATTATAAAGATCGACAAAGGAGTAATTCAAAAGCCGGTCCGTCAGGCTCAAGGCCAAACTTAACATCCGCACTCAACGGCATCGACAATGGAATCACGTTGACGCCATCCAGCCTCAATTCTAACAACATAAATGTAACTGTTAATCCGACTAGTGATAATGCCAAGACCTGTATTAGTAGCAATTCTAATAGTAAACCCATTGCTTCGTCTGTGGGTGGTTCAAAGAAAAAAATTGACAAGGAACTAGGTGATGAAATTCGTTGTTAGATTGATTCTAGTCATTTCAAGTAGTGTACACATAATGTTAATCTATTGTGAAAACATTTAAGATTGATCGGACTCGGAAATCGGACACATTGATTTTTCTATACAGTTGACATTTTCTCACTAAATTTATCGCAATGATGAGACGAAGTATATATTAAGTATATTTTGATAACGTGATTTTATGTGGGTTATAAATAGCGTGCGATAAAAATATGTACCAGAGTTTATGTAAGAAAATAGAATAAGATAAATAGTAAGTGACGCAACCTATGTTGATACTCTAAATAAATATGCTAAATTTTAAGCACAGGATATACTAACTTTAGATTGATGATGTTATCAAGTCAAGCGTGATGTACATACTCAAGGTATGCACGAGTAGTCAGCTAAAATGCCATTAATCTTACTTAGTCCAAGATTTGAAAGATGTCACATTATTATATTGTGTTATTGAGCTGAAATTGTGTGGATTTAGAGGGCAGATGGAAATTCCGTTTAGTACAATAATTAATCAACGACAGCAAATAGTTAATGAAAATTGACTAAATGCAACTTGTTCAACAAATGATTTTTTCAATATCAAGCTTGTGTTTGCCGAGACATAAATTTGATTTTTGCTTCGTTGCTGGCTAAAACAGCTCTAAACCGGCATTACTCGTACAAATGTTGTGAGAAAATACAGATATATTTAAGATTTAACTGCTACTATTACAACATGATGACGGCTGAATGAATTTTTGCCAAAATACGTAAAACAATGAAATTACTCCAATGTGAATTAAGAGAAGATTTGTAATTTTTATATTTGTCGCTACCAAGGCGATAGACAACGTGTAACAAATAACCGAATTGTCAAAAAGATAAGTAGCAATTGAATAGATTTGGGGATAAAATAAAGTTGATAGATTGTTTATTGCAGGAGTGAACTCTTTGTGTTATAATTAGGCTGTGTAAATCATCACAGAAGACGCCTGAATTCATAATGTTATATTATGTTGATCGCATATGACATGTAAGGGTTGAATGCAAGCGTTTTGTAATTTGATTAAGTTGCTACATTGCTTGATTAACTTCTTTAAAAAATTTATGGGACATTTGTATTATAAACGACATTATGAGACTCCTTGTACCTCGGCGCTGCTAGGCAGTGAATCACTTTTGTGATTTTTTGGTTAAATATTGTGTGATTCTCTATGTAAAATAAAAATCCAGTTTTATTGTGGTCCAAGTATAATTGAAATCACATATTATTAACAATGTCGTATATTGGTTGTCGGGAAATGTGGAGATTAATTTTCTATTAAATACATGTGAAAGTTGGAATGTAGAATCTAGCTTAGCGAAAGTTAAGGATTGCTTTCCTTTCAGTCCAGGAAATGCCATCACCCTCTTTCTCGTGATTTTATTTCAAGTCAATTTATTATGTTCGCGATGTGAAATCAGAAAGACGTTTTCAGGAATTACCTGGTTCGATTCTCATCTTCCGGTCAAAGGTAGGCGACTTCGGAATTACATAATAAGAAAATAAACTACTATTTCTTTCTTCATGTAAATCGAATAACACCGACAACCGTATAATTCAGACTATTACTATGTTTATCAAACTTCAATAGGCGACTTCGGAATTACATAATAAGAAAATAAACTACTATTTCTTTCTTCATGTAAATCGAATAACACCGACAACCGTATAATTCAGACTATTACTATTTTTATCAAACTTCAATTTATGTATTTCAATACATTACTTTCATATCCGATTTAAGAGAAATAATGAAAAAGCCATCAGAAATTTCACTCCTTTTTTAAATACGGTATTGCTCAGTTTTAAGGACTTTCTCCATCCCCAAACATATCCCAGAAGTAATTGTGCATAGCATATTTATCAGCGTCGCATTCCCACACCTACTTTAAGCAAACACGCTCCTTTGGCTACTGCATTTTCCCCACTTTCTCTTAAGTCAGATCTGAATGGGTTCTTGTGCTTGGGGCTCCTCCGTTGTAATCCATTCCTGCTTCTCGCTCATATGCGCCCACGCTTCAAATACAACAAGGTCCACCCTACCTAACTACTAATTCCAGCACTGGCAGTATACATTTTTAAACAAATATCTTCAATTTAGGATGGAATTTTAAGAACCGACGGCTGTATTAAGCAATCAATGCCCGATTTTATCACTTTTCCAAAAATGTTTTATAAAAATTCATACTAAAGTTGCTTTTGAGGAAATCGGTCGTACAAAACGACAGGATATCTTAACATGTTTGAATAAGTAGACGAGTAGGAGATAAAGTACTTATCAACAGCTAGACAGATGGACGCACAAAGGTATTTATAAAGTGATGGAAAAGTGCATCAAGTTTCATTCATGTTCGCTGCTCGAGTGAATGAATGGGAATTATGAAGGTCGTTTTTTTTGGAATGAACAAATAATACTCCGTCGGTGAACCTTCGTCTCATTCTCTCTCAAAATAGTGCTGTTGGTGAGTGTTTGGCTGGTTGGTTTAGGATATTTTACTACAAATTGTGACCTCGAATTTTACCCGGTGACCTTCGTCAAAATTTATGCTCACACTAAATTAAACCTTATCCTGCTTGCTTTATCTGTCCAAGACGGATAGTAGAAAAAGGCGACCTTAAGTCTAAAACTGAACATATTTATTGACTCATTCTTTTTGCCTTGGCTAAAAATAGAGGTTGCTTTTAAAATAGATTCACACTTCCTCAAGCTCATTTGAAAATTAACCAAGAAACTGGAAATGCAAAAGACGATATCACGTAATACATAAATAGTTCATTTCCATTTGCTGTACTGATAAATTTGCTAAAATGCCTTTTGTGATCTTCTAATAAGGCATTAATAACATTTTGGTTATTCCAACAAAATCCTCTTTTTTAGCATTGTTTAGGAGATGAGCTCAATACCATTGAATGACTCAAAAATTGCTTTCTTTTCAGGTTACTAACAACTGAGTGGAGTTGTTGAAATTAAATGATTTTATTTAATAAATATTGCGACTCTTGCTTTAATGAGTCGATTGTTTGGAACCCGGGGAAGAACAACAATTTCCTAAAGGCCGATGGGAAAACTGGAATTTTCTAGTTTTAGCCATTCATTAACAATCCCGAGAGATTCACATAACTCAAAACATAAAAACCATTGTAGTTTGCTCACGAAGATTATACATACAATTATCCAGGTGACTATATTTTGAGTCAAGATGCCATATACACCATTAAATAAAATGTCACACATATGAAATTGACTGAACTTGAAAGGGCCAGCCCTTTCGCAATTTATACGCAGTTCAATATGTATTTCGGATGTCGACAGTGGTGCTGAAAAGTACTGGTGTTAAAAGTAAAACAACACAAATATTGGCATTGAGAATGAATCCTGTTGAGAAAGCGTCGGGGGCGGTTTAGGAAAACGAATGAAGGCAAATGTTTGTGTTGGCGTTGCTTTTCTGGATAGTTGGAGCAGCTTATTACGGTGAAAGTAGGTCAGGCAGGCAAGGTGGCCTTCAATTCTATTGGCTTTCTCCTCCGGATTCTCTTCCTCACTGTAACCTGCATTTTAGTGAGGCGTATTCTGATATGCATTCAATATTGACAATTAATGGAGACTCATTACTCCAATAAAAACATTATTAATTTTGTAAACTCCACAATGTTTAATGGGGATTGGTATTCGAACAGATCCAAAACTAAGGAAGAATGTAGTTTGAATATAAGGTATACCAATATTTAAGTAAAGTAATGCAAAATTTGAGAAACACTGATAAAAACATGATGGGGTTTAGTGCCGTTTAATTCATATCATAACTCTGTAAGTGAACGCAAGTTCTATTTCTCAAAAATCCGTACAATACCAATCAATTAAAATATGGAACCAAATTCCACAGACACTGCGAGAAATTAAATGTGGTGAAAAATTTAAAAAGTCCATCTGTGAATGGATTATGTCCTCTAGAAAGACACATTCACAGCTTGACCGTAGTTTACTATGAAGTAATTAGTTCAAAATTATTCTTAACATTAATACTAATATATCATTAATGCATCAATCTTGACCCATTGTTATTTATATCTATAATTTTGTTTTCCGTTTTTGTTTCCCGGGTTGAGATAAATTAAGGTATGAGATTTCTGATTTTCCTTTGTGAAATGCATGGTGGTTTCCGTGACTTTGTTTGCGGTGAGAACTGTCTCGGTTTTCAGAGTTGATGTTTTAAAAAGAAATTGTGTTTAAGATTCCCCAGAATCTCCGAGTAGTTATGTTGATTGATCAAAGCAAAATGATGCCAAACCGGGTAATTAAAAGTATATATATAATCTCTGGTCCAGTATTGCAGTAAGATTACAAAAATTCATGTCTTTAAAATTCAAATATGATATTTTATATTCGCTGGAAATTTCAACAGTTTAACTTCGTAAGCATATTGTCTTTGTTGTATGAATTCATTGTTAGGTTAATTTATAATAAATAATAATAATATTTATAATAAATTCTTCCATGCGAAATTGATTTGGATCGATAGGATGAGCAACACATTTGCTATAGACAGAAAAAGTATCGGGAAAAAGATATGATATTCAGCATTTGAATTTATCAACGCTAATACGGATACTTGACCCCATTTTACTCATTCAGTCTCAAAACTATCTCGCTGTATTTAGCTCGAGTGTCTGAAAATGGCAAGGTTGCTACCAAATTATGCCAACGTTTGGCTGTGGTAAGGTCCAAAATAATTATGTATAACAAAACACACGGTAAAACATAAATACTCATCCATACATATATGTCTAAATGAAAGCTATTTACAAAGCCATTGAAAAAGCCACAGAAAAATTTTAGCTTTGGGATTATGTCATGACACGATTATCAGCATGCCTCTCCCTCGTTTAAGTTTTTTTTACTGTAAACCAATCCATACTAAAAATCAGCCCACCTACATAGTTATTATGTTTTAGGGGTTGTAACAATTTATTCTACGATATTTTCATTATTAAATAGTTTTGCTATTCCAGTTCATTTCAAGTTCAATGGTGGCGTTATTACCGACATAGAGAGGGAGACAACTCTGGGCTGTAATGACAAAACTCAGAGAAAGCACCCAACAGGAATCTAGACTGTTTCGCACAAGCAATGTAAACTTTCTTTTTTCTATACACATCAACCGAACCCGTGCAAATCATATAGAAAGCATTTTCCACGGACTAACTAAACGGACCAAACATATAGCCATATGCCGTACCGAATGCAATTCCAATTCATGAATGGAACCTGAAAAGTAGGTCATGCTCCCAGTTCATTCATAAATAAATGGCTATGAACCAAGTGGTTAAATCTAGGTACAAAGTGTGGTATATAGATAAGTTGATCCATTCATGTTATTTACGTCAATCTATCGGTACATGGTCCTGCCGAAATTTCATTAAATACAACGGTCTGGAATAACAGTCAATGTCGGACAAGTTTGTATGAACCGTTACTTTTCAAAAAATTCATACAAATATTTGTGAGCTTAAAGACTTTCCATAAAAAACCAGACATGATCAAGTAAAATTTGAGACAGTGCTGACGGTTCAATATTGATGTCTAATACTAAAATCAAATGTCGTGGCTCGCTGGTGAGATTGTTGTACGGGATTATATAGCCACAAGAAGTTTGCCAGCCACACCCAGTTGTCTTGAGTTCATTGAGAAATAAGAATGGGAACAGGAATAAAATTTGTGAATGGCAGAGTTTAGATCGATCGTGCCGACACGTGCCTTGACCTCCGTCGTATAACAGAACTTGGCTGACGAAGGTACATAGCATTGACAATATATGCCTATCTATCTACCAAGTACTGCATACGCACTTTATGCTTACGCAATTCCTGGCTCGGGAGCAGCTGCGTGAATCCTCGATCTGACGCTGGGCTGGCCTGTTTTCATTCACATTTTGTTTCTCAAAATCTTCAATAAGCCCTATACTCAATACTAACATCTCCTGAGTTTTAGAAACGCAATGCAGCAATGTCTTCTTTCTATGGATTTTGCACAACGTCGGGATACAAAAAATCTAAAAATAGATGGCTATTCCTAGCATGCTGACGTTCAACTTGAACTCATTCTTCGGTAGGTTAAACAAGTGCGTGTGAAAGCGTTTCGCGTTCTTTGTTCAATCTAAGGAAAACCATTTGAACATTTTTGGGTTTTAAACATCTGTCAGTACATTTAAATATCATTGGTAGCTATTCCTTAAGTTTTGGATGAGAAAGCGACTAGTGGTGAAAGTAATCTTATCAGCATGCAACAATTTTTTGTTTCATATTTTACTTAGGTTTGCTGAAAAAATGAAAATTATGTTTAGCATCAATGACATCGTCGTATTATGAAGGAATGATTTGGTTGTATTCGGTAATGAATGGGTTCGTGGATAATAATCTGTCATTATCCATACGACTAAATTTGAGTAACGCCCAAATTTTTGTTTAGACTACCACTGCTCGCTAATATAATTATTATGTAATTCATGAATGATAACACACTATAATAAATATGTTGGAACTTTCTACTGGCAGCCAATGAATGTTTTAATGTTCAATTTCTGACCTCGTATGACCATGTCAGACGAGTAGAGCAATTCAAATACGACACCAAAATACATAATCACATAATAAATGCCAGTATTAAATGTGCATACAAGTTGCATTAACATATTATGTAATTTGTAGAAAAGGTCAATGGTTCCTTTAGGAGCTCATTTCAAGTTCTGGCCGTACTACAAATAGACTTAACTCAAAAGATATTCATTTCGGATTCCTGAAGTTCACCAAGTGTGTCATCACCGTAAGTGGTGGTGCCAAATGACGTCATGGGGAAAGCAAGCAGGACAAAGGACACATGCAGAAATTGAATTATTGCACTGTATGACATCAATCGGCCAAAATATTGCTTTAAATTTTGAACAGTTCTTGAATGGACCAATTCATTCCGAGTCTGTTTAATTATTTTATATGAGGTTTAAAAATTCAGGGGATTTTTGTCAATACATTCTGTAACTGGTACTTAGGTGAACAAGGTTGCGTAAAATGAAATTCGTTGCATTTTTAATAAATGAGAAATTTGTTGACATAATACATATCCGATGATGCAATTTAAATCCTGTTTTGACTAAGTTAACCGATTTTTATACTTTTAGTTGCAACGTCCTTTTTTTCTTTCTCCACAGCAAACCATGTATATGTGCGAGACTAGAACTAAAAAAAGCATTTCGGTTATTACTGTTTAAAGACAGATATATTAAAGTTCCTAGAGTTTAAAAATGTATCCGACCGACATTTAACTCCGATGCTACCCAAATATGACCATGTTTCTTTTCATGCATTGTTTTATAAGATTTTTATTGCAAAAATCTGATAAGAAGAATAGCGAAAACAACCAATTCCATTCAATTGTTATGAATGACAAAAATCGCATTTGATTGCAAACAAACTGCATAAACGAGCCAGCCCGACTCTTGTAATAAAATAGCTGCCTTTTTGGCTGGTCGGATTAATAAGAGTTTACGAAGAGTCGCAGCTAGAACATTTAATTCATTCTTTTTTATCCATTATTTTATGAACGAACTGAGCTCCACCAACTTCATTGATGATACTGAGCAACTTGTTTCGGGGGTCCACCCGCATGATCCCCTCCTTCCTTCATAAATCACTCCGCCATTCACTCCCAGCCATGTCCTTAGAGTCAAAAACTGTCACCCCCCTCAAAATCTAAAATCATTTCTCTCCCCATTAATTGACCAACATCATTCCTTAAAACTGAACAAAAATCCCACCCACATTTCCAAAGGGTAAGGTCAGAAATTGTTTGGAAACCGGAGAACTATCTAGTAGTCGAGGGGATGGGTGGGGACCACGGTACGAAATGGAAGAGAGAAGTGATTCGGTTGCCATCAGACATGGATTGCTATATCCTATTAACCCTGTACTTGGTTCATATTCCTGTATAAACCTTAACAAATGTAGTGGTGGAAGGAGTAGTATAATAATGTATAATATGGGCTTGTTACCAAGAGGGTCTTTCACCAATAACCAACCCATCCTTTCCTTTAGAGTAGAAATAAGGTTGCCATAAAAGAGGAGTGTAGAATGGATGGAGGCACGGGGTCAGTGGGGAATCCCTATATTCCATTTCCTGTCCATATACCAAAAAAAGTCTCACTCGCACTGCTAGCTATGCCTTGCAGTGTGTTGAGAGTTTAGAACTTGGTGGAAGAAAGCACCCGGATTCGGTGAATTGGGAACTTCGGGTGTTATCGTGGTGTTGGTGGCAGTATCTTGAGGATGGATGTGAGATAGAAACCAAGTTGCTCTTACCCAGAGCACTAGTTCTAATCCGAAATTCGAGGAATTCGGTGGTGTTTTACACGCTCACTCCGATAACTGCATCCGGATCGGATTCCCCTGGAGAAAGTTGAGTTTGACGAAAGTGCAGTGTAATAAAACCACGACACAATTTTCAAGTACCATCCAAGTCACAATGTTAGTGACATGTACTGATTAACGCTAAAATACATACTTTGGTAATAAGCTGCCTCACACATGGATAGCAGCCCAAGTTTGTATATAATGCTATTTAAAGAAATAAATAAACAATGAATTACATCAATTCTGACCAATCATTGATTTCCCATTGTTGAACTAATCACTCAAGTGTAGAGAGTGTAGGAATACATTTATCCATTTCCGTTTTGTGGAGTGAGACTAGAAACATATAAAAAACGGAGTGAGAGTGTTCAGCATTTAATTCAAAATTCTTTCAAAATGGGTTCAAAATTGTTAATATAGTCAAAATTGGGCCTATCCGAGGCTATGCAAGTATTCGACATACTTAAATAATTAATTCAATATAACACATATTATTTATATCCACGACGGCTATGGATAAAAAGGCATGGATGAAGATGGTGACAAAATCCAAATCCTCAAGATTTATCCGTATATGTAACTTATTTTGAACTGGCTGGTTAAATTTATTCGTGATGGAGAATGAAAATGCGGCCGCAATTAATACCAATTGGATAAATGTTGGTTGAATGCAGCTGCAACTGTAACATATGCAGAAGAAAATGAGAAATAAATAAGTGCAGCTAACTCATTAATTAGTACTTACACCTTAAACAAAGCAGCTCAA
>JAAXNX010001095.1:0-20130 GCA_036491905.1 Folsomia manolachei
GTTAGTAACCCATGAGCTCGTTTGTCTATAATATTAAGCCTTCAAAACATAGAATAGAACTAGTAGTTCCAAGAACATTAATTAGAAAATGTCCTATTTCATTCGTTCATTCGGTCGAAACCGTTTGCAAGTGGAAACAATTGCGAAACATTATGGTTCATTGTCATGCAATATGTGCTATCGTTTAATGAAACTGAGATTTTTGAAGTATTGCAGGATATCTATGACGCATTGTCAGTCTCTACATTGAAGCAATCGTCATATAACAAGGTTATTTCATTTCAGCCCAACTTTAGTAAGACTGACAAAAGAGAATATTCCACACATCCAGCAATCGAGATCGAACCAATTCCACTAGCCACGCGGAGAAAAGGAAAAAAACAAATCCTCCCAGGCTACGGCTTTTCCGATTTCAGAAATTAATCGACAATTGTACAAGTTTAAAGAAGAAAGACTAGAATTCGAATCCAATGCACCGCAGGTAGAGAAGAATTGATGGATAATATCCAGCATTATACTAGGACACGAAGTAAAAAAAATGTGGTTTAGGTTCGGATTGTTCAATTTCGTTTTGAGTTCACCGATTTTAATCTCAATTCTCTACCCAATGTTTGCTCCAATGGTCGACGGAATAGACCGAGAAATTTGTCAGAAACACGTTTCATTTATAGGTAATTTTACCAATTACAGGGTTTTACTTGGGTTTAAACTTATTAGATTTTCTATCATGTGGGGGGCCTTTCACCAAATATGTTCGCAACTTCAATGTTTTGTGCCAGTACTAATGACTACAATTAGACGTAATTTTCATGTTGTCTCTGATAAAAATTGTGGTTACATTATTTATGTTTGAAGCCCTTCACCAAATATGTTCGCAACTTCAATGTTTTGTGCCAGTACTAATGACTACAATTAGACGTAATTTTCATGTTGTCTCTGATAAAAATTGTGGTTACATTATTTATGTTTGACACTTTCCTCCTCGGTTGAGTGAAAGTGAACTGGTGACGAGATGAAAGACGGGTCGTCAAAGTCAAACCAAGTTGGTTACATTTGCATTGCACAACTGCTTCTTCATCCTTCCGTAGTTTTTCCGATTGGATTCAGCCTGGAATTTTGGTCTCCGTACATGACATGGTATGGTTTGCACAATACACTCGTTTGGTTGGTCAAAATGAGTAAATGTAAGTTCCCCAGGGTTAAATTTCGAATTCTGGAAATGATTTCGTGCCATAATTCAAACACAGAAATAGATATGACACTGCATTTTGCCTCTGGTCTTTTATTTCCATTTCCTTACTTGTATTTCATGTAGGGCTACTAGATACTAGTGTTGGATACAATAAAATAAACCAGGATGGTGGAGAAAGACCAGAGTAAATCCTGGATCTATTCACTCAATCAGTGCACAGAATGAAGTTTAACAAGATTTTCGCATCTACAGCCCCAAGTGGACGTGACTTCTTAGAGAGTTTGTTAGACATCTCTTGTTCCGAGCTATTGCATTTAGTTAGTTCATCGTATTAAGAATATTTGGCAGTGTGGCGGAATGTTTTCCCTAACAATCGTGTAATGCTTATACAGTATTATGATAGTCGACTGTTAGCTGCATTAAACGAGAAACTCATTAAAATTGCAGAAAGAAATCAGTATCAGTTTCATCAGAAATATTTAGATTTATAAATACACAAGTATGAAAGAGCAGAATCATTTATTCGAATCATTTATTTGTTATGGAACTTTTTTTGCCAAATAGTTCATCGGCAACAATATAATCAGTCAGGTAGTTCCGCACAGTTATGCAGAAGAGCACGTGTAAAAGGTACAGCTCTAGGCAGATTTCAATACTTTTTCTTCCAATTAGTGTGTAGTTTCTAAATTTTATACCGCTACGACAAGAGTTTTATTAGAGTGCTTTCTCTTGTATTTCGTAAAATTAAATATTTATGAATTGTCGACAGAACTGATGTTTATGAGTGTAACCGTTGAAATGTATAAAAAGAGTTGTTCAAAAATTTTTAAATGCAATTGTTTTGCCTTGAAAATTATATATTTCGACTTCTATTTGGTTTCGACAATTGTGGAAAGAAAACGAATTAGAAGCATTCACTTTAATAGTGTAAACAATCATCATTCTAACAATAAGCATTATTGAAGTATCTTTCGTCGTCCTACCCCTTTCAGGATAAATTGTATTGTAATAAGAAAAACTAAAGGGTACTTTTGGTATCGGGATTGCTCTTGGTAGCATTTATATAATACGTCTCTTATAATTCATACGCACATTGCTTAGAAAACTCTTCAGCTTCCCATATAAACTACTATATTATTATGTATTTCCATCAAATAAGAGTATTCCCATGCAGTACTTCTTGAAAATGCTTAACTGTCTCCTACACTTTATTTCCGTTTACTGAGATTCAAAATCGCGTGTGGATTGCTCAATGGTTCATGACATCCTTCTTTATAATAAAAGCTTATAATTTTTCATACTGCATCCAAAGTTTCCACGACTTTCCTGGTGCCATACCAACACCATGCTAAAAGAGCACTTACTTCGGAAGGGGTTGAGAAGGAACGCGAAAGAGTCGCTTTCACCCGGTATTTTTGGCCAAGGGTGGGTTTTCCCATCCTCTCCATTAAAAAAGGTCGGGAAATCCCACTCTTTGGGGGTGGGATTTCCCACCATATATCGGGAAATCCCACACTTCTCCCTGACTGCCGGTGGCGATAAAATAGTTTCAGTATTCTTGTAGTAGCAGTTTGAATACAGAACTGCAATAGAAGTTGGTTGTAGGCAGTAAAGTAATCTACCATCTTCCTTTTCTAAGGAAGTAGAATAAGTGAGTCTCTCTCCGTCAGTGATTCTGCCTTGATAAATGTCCTGCTTTCGCACCTCAGAGCAGGGGAAGTGGTTGGTGGCTGACAGTGATATTGGACTCGAAATCAAACCATGATCATGATAAAGTTGAAGTTTAATATAAACCTTTGGATCTGGTGTGCTGGAGATGGTTGTGGATGTGGAAGAATTTTCTGCATCATAAAATTCAGCCAAGAAGCGGTTCAAAAATATCTAAAAATTTTTTTATATACAGCTTCTAGAATTTAGTCCAATCTTTGGTTAGGTAGATTCTCGGCACAGCAGGCATCAAGGCTTGCTCTTTTTTATCATGCCCTGTTGGAGTTTTGGTTGGTGTTGCTCGAGGTGTTGTAAGATGCCTGGCTGTAGAAGTGGTAGGTAGAGTTTTGATGTGCATCAAGGAAAACATTGGCTTTCTCCAGTGAAAGTAAGTAGGCAGAGATTAATTGGAAGGTATTACGTGGGAAAGTAACAGCTTTAAGACAAAGAGAAGATGTAGACGGGAACTACGAGTTTGGTTTATAGCATAATAAGGCAAGGCTTGCATAGCGCCAGTGGCGGTCGAGAGGTGACTATGATTCATGAATTGGTTTCCAGGCCTTGCTTCGTGGTGATAGAATCCCAAGATTAATGATACCAAGACTTATGGTGATACGCTTTGTATTTAATACTGAAAATACGTCGGAGGGAAAAAAGACACATGACGCTTGATACTTACTTTCTACCGGGGACTTGATAACTGTGTTTGTTACCATCACGGCGTTTGCTCTTTATTTAACTTGGTCAGCACACTTTTCTCTAAATTCTCTAACATAGTGCCACGATTATAAAGCGCATATAAAATATAGTCATATTTTATATTTATTAGGCACTCTGCATAAAGTTCCAAGCAATGAAGCGATGGACATTTGTCAATAACCGAAACATATTCCAGTTTTTAAACTAATACAGTAGCTAAATTGACATTCGTATCCATAAATAAAGAATAAAGAAGTTAGATCCTTCCTTCATAAAATGAGGAACCTGCGTTTAAATGATTGAAAGAAAACTCCTGAAAACAAACGAATTTTACAGTAGTGCAGACACAGCATTGGAAAATCGGCCAGGTGGAAAATTTCTGATTGGAAACTGAGGTTGACTTTTCGTTTCCTTCCTTTTCCTTTCCCTCTGCTCGAAGGGAATGATCCTCTATTTCTATTCCATGTAATTGATAATGCAATGAAAACAGTGGCAGTTTGACTTGAAGATAAAAATTCGTTAAAGAAGGTTAATGAGGTAGAGAAGTTAATGGGGCAACGTTTTGTACATCTACCTTATACCACTCTACCGGATGGTTGGGTGCCTGTGTTGATGGAGGCAATTGAGACTTGGAAATGTCTTAAAGACACCAAAAGTAAGTGGAACGATGTAGTCTAGAGTCAAGTTAATACACTTTTCCACCAAAATACTCTCCATCCACATTGAGGAAAAAAGCAAGGATCAGATCCTGGTCAAGTCAAGTGAGGAAATTTTGCCAGGATAGACCACACCAAGTTTATCCATCATACACTACCATTTGCTGACGGTTGGCAATTTCTTCCAGGATAGAATTTCATTAATGCCGTTTCGCTTCAAGGAACCTGGATGGTGTACTCGAAGACTTACACAGGAAGAAAAAAAAAGTCCAGTTGCAATGTAACACTACTCGTGTTGCAAGTCCATCCAGTTTTTCACTGACTGACTGCACACGGTGAAAGTCAAAACGACAAGGAACAGCCAATGGGCATTCCCTCCATCCATCTATTCTTTACTGGTTGTGTTTTCCATGTCATGTTTCTGGAGGTCCATCAGCCAAAATATCACTGCTGCCTGCAGCAAGAACAGCCTAGGAAAAGCAAGAAAGGAATGAGGAAAGTGGAATAGGGAGTAGGTGAAGTTGACGGTAGCAAAATTTATTTTTATGAGCAGTTTCACTTATTTTATAACCAAGTTTTCTACTTTCATGTTCTTCATCCCACCTAAAATAACCACATTTCTGCTCCTTACCTTTCTTGAAATTAGTTTTCTTCTTCCTTTTTAGCTTAGCTCAGTTGAGAGGGTAATACATGTGGATTGAAATGGAGAAAGTTCCTTCTTTCCCGTTTTACATTGGTCTCGTCGGTTGTGTGGGTTTGGTTTTTATCTATAGTTCTTCTACGCTGGTTAGGATATGCTTCGTAGTGGTTGGGATTCTCTCTCCTTTAACGCACCTTACGGCAACATCAAACTTTGCATTAAATAAGGCCAAAAACAGGTTAAAGGGTTTATATGAGCAGTAAATACACTAAAGCGAATCTAGATAATAGTCATAATATCGTTTGTTTTGCTACAGAGATAGCCAAGAAAATACTTGGAGAAGGAATTGAGGAAAGTGCCTCTGCTCATTCAGCAGGATTTTACTACAAGGGGCTCACAATAATATTACTCGTCTTTCCTGGTGGGGCATAGTAGTACTTATCTATTTTTTATATTCTTCAAATGCTTGGGTCCCAAGCCTTAGGAACGATCACAACTTACAGGGTTGGACAAAACACTTATTTTGGAAATTATAAACATAGAATTAAAATTTTACTTTTTTTGGTTTTTTAAATTATATAATTACATCGGTGGTGGAAATAGTACAACAAGTACATTTATAACCCTTTAGATAATAGCTCGAAGATTATGCAGCATTTAGCACGGGTTGTTACTCAAAACCATGTTGACCTGTGATAGGTTATATTGAATTGACCTTAAAATAAATCCGGACATCTGGGTGTCTGGCAGCCCTTTATGCGTAGCATAAATCGGAAATTCTAAACCATACAAAATTACAGCGAGCGAGACAGACGGACGCATCACATAAAAATTGAAACAATCAAGAAAAAAGTCTGAAATTGAAATGAATTATTTTGCAAATTTTTAGTTTCACGTGGCCAATTTTTATCCTTGGGGGGGAAAGAATAAGCTAAGCTAAAAGTCATGATTATTATACCATTCACCACATACACTACTTCCTCCTAGGTTTCAGTCTTGTGTTTTCCTTATTGCACTAGCAGAAATTACGCTTAGCTTAGTTTTATATGCAGTTGGTTCTGCTGATCCAAGATATGACTCAATCTAAATCGCTCAAAACCCCTCCATCCTCATGGGACTATGTAACAAAAGGATCTCTATCGTCAAGTCGAGCAATCTTACAGAAATGGTAATATCGTCTCTCTCTCATGAGCTTTAATTTAGGGTTGACCTCATGATCATGATTATATTGTAAGTTGCAAGGGCAGAAGAAGTATAGTACTGAGTATGGACTGACTAGTAACATTTTTGGAAGGTCATCAGTATTCGACTCACTAAACATGACCGAAGACGGGTCATAAAAAAAGAAAAAATGGGGTAAAATATGTTTAGATCACATCAGCGAATAGACGAAATGGAGAAGGAGTTGTCAAATGCATACATTCGTACGACATTGGGGTGAATCGTTGAATGTGAAATTTGAACTGAGTATGCAAATGGTGATTTTACCAACTTTCTTATGCAAAAGCAATAACAATTTTTTATACTTTAGTGCTTGAAACCTTTTAGTAAAATCTTAAGCAAGATTGTTTGGCCGGTTATCTAATATTGTTGGATTAAATTTAATTCATTGTTGCAATAAGCAGATATAAAATTCATGCGCCCATTTAAACAAACTTCGCACTAAATTAGCTGTAAACTGAGTTCCACTTAATATTTCCAAAAGCAGTGAAAATAAACTAATTCCTTAAATCCAGACGCAATTGACCCAAAACAATATCAAAGTTATCCAGGTATTTACTTCCCCACCTACAATTCTACGAGGAACAGGGGTTTGCAAATATTGCAGCTTTCAAAACCTTTTATCTCAATTTGCAAACTGGATTTTTATATTTTTAAAAACACTCCAATTTTGGCAAGTATAAGTTTCGATTCAACATTAAATGCAGAAGGTTTTTCTTTGAGGCGATCAATGCTCATCACCACTGCTCTCGATCTCCCCTTCTTTGCAAGATAGCAGAACGAAATCACAAAAGAAGAAACAAGGTCTACTGCTGTTGGATACTGGTGCATGCAATAAAATAAAATAAATCGGAGCCCTGCATTTGGATCAATGGATAGATGAGGGGTGCAGATACTCGTCACTGAAATGGAAAGAAAAAGGAGGGTCGCATATCCATCGGACAGGACAAGAGCTGGAATATCTGGGCTGGAGAGGATTGAAGTCACGGAGCATAAAATAAACTGCAACTGGAATCAAATTCTGTGCAGAGTAGAGAGCGAGTAAAATAAGGGTTCTCCAGTAGAAGAGAGATTTAATGCATCATCAAGTATTGCTTAGCTTAGCAAACGACTGCCGCTTTCTAATTAAAATGTTCATGAACAAAAAGTGCTTTATTCTCGACTCAGCCTAGGTCCAGCACATTTGCATTAAATAACTCCAAAATAAAACAAATGAGAGTAAATGCATGAGAAAACCTTTTAGAATTACCAATACGGAATAAAAATTCCTCCTGTAAAATCCACAAAGGTTTCGTAAATAAACATAGTGCTATTATTTTGTGATAGTTAAACCACTGCAAATTTTAGCGAGAATGCTACTAAAAAAATCCTCAAAATTTTAAAGGACTCCAATATAAGCCACATCATAGAAGCAAACTACCTAGCTATTTTTTTGGAATTTTAACAAGCATCGCCTAAAACTGAACTAAAAAAATCCCATAAAGTACATCCACGAACAACGGCAGGACAAAATAGAGCACAGCAGGAGATGAACGGCCTCCCTGTGCATGCAGTTCAAAGATTTGTTGCATTCGGTTGGGTCCTCACTTCCAATTTGATATAAGTACAAGTTGTGTATAGATAAGGAAACATCCCAACCAGGGATTTTCTATAGAAGAGGGATACAAAGCAATAGTTGGAATCAAGTACTAGCTGCTGTCTGTACATAAACCATGAAACACAGTTATAGAGAGATGAAGGAAGAGAAAGTAGAAAGTTACATTGAACTAGGGAAGGAAAGCTGGTAGGGAGCCTAAACTAAAGTTGCTCCTCGAACCTGTGCCAATATCGATCTTTTGTTGGATGAGAAAGAGCAAAGTCATAGGCGAACCCCACCCACTCCCTTCTTTCTCCATACATCCGTTGCACTCCAACCAACCAACAACCAACCAACCCGCCCCTCCACAGCTCCTGCTCCTTTCTCTTCCTCTGACTCCCAGAAAGATATTCTACCCCATATAGTACAATACACATATATGGGAAAGAGTTTGCATCTACTGGGAAGGGGCAGTCATATAGTTGGATGTTGTAAAATATATGCAACTTGAATTCTAACTTAAAAGCATAAACTTGAGAAAATGTTGAAACTATGAAACTTTCCTTGTTTTCATGAATGTCCCTTTTCTGTACACTCCTTTCTTTTCTTCCACATCTTCAATCTCTATTTTCACGCTGAAATATATTAGTTGAGCAAAGTACAAGTAGGAATAAAGTGGGAAACTCAGCCAAGTTTTTACTCCATGCTTCCTTGAGCACCAAATATTACCATGATTATCATTATATTCATTTCCAAATACTGTTCGTTGCGTGGTAAAGATCTTTCTCCTCCTCTTTTGCTTCTGTATATTACTTTTATCATCGCATATATCTTCAGTTCACCCTTGTTGTCCAACCTATACCTATCCATAGTCGTATATCTATAATATTCTAGGGAAACCACACCAACCGTGTCGTATTCCTTGTAGAAAATTCATCCTCATTTCTCTGTAATCGCTACACCAAGCAACTACTGCTTGCCATACAACAGTGTTCAACTTCAAGTCACTGTTCAATGCTTATTGCATCCTTTTGCTTCTCTTCTGATCTGCTCGTTACGGAGAAAAGAAAGGTTTGGCTGAATGCTGGATGGCTGCATGGTTGGTTGAGCTTACAGTAATATTATAAGTTGGCATGCATGCATATGTAAGAATGCCATTATATGCAATTACATATTATTGATATAAAACAGCCTCTTCCTTTCTCAGCGTTAACCAACCAACCACTAACCATCCAGCCTCCTCTCCAGTTTCTCCTTGACGAGAAAGATGATGAGAAGAGAAAACTGAGTGAAAGGAAAACGGAGTAAGAAATAATTAGATTTTAACATTAAAAGTCTGCTGTAAAATGTCGGAAGTTGTTTCCCCCTTTCTGCCACGTTGCTTCCCCTTCTCCTGTTAATTCTGCTATCACCATCACCCAGTTTAAAGGCTTGTTATTATGAAGAAGGTTCACTTTGAAATAAGGACAAAAGTGAAAATCACCATTATATTCACTGCTACTACCTTACTTTACTTCTTCTTATGATAACAATAATTATGCCGCTCTGATGTGTTGAATTGAAATTCAGAGAAGTAAAGTAAGCAAAGTCCAATGAGGCGGATGTGAATGTAGTAAATTGGACGAAGTGACGCTGACTGAATGCTTCTTTCTACAGAAATAAGACAGAGGAGTCCATCAGACGGAACAAGAGACAATGACACATCCAACTTTCAACGCGCAATTTCTTTCTCTTTGGTTGGTCTTGTTCAACTTTTTCTTTGGCTCCTTTAAGGCAGCATTTACTTACATACTACTCCTTCAAAGAGAGGACCAAGACAGGAGTGGATAAGAAAGTTGGATGGATGGGTTATGTGTGTGTGCAAGGAGGTTAAAAATTCAAGAGAAAGTTGGTTTGATTCTGGCCAAGTGCATTGCAGGGCAAGATAGAAGGAGCACTCTACTCTTCTCTCACTTCCTGTCTTTCAGCTCGATGGATTGCTCTCCATTATTCGTTTCATCTGCACTGTTTGGCTTCGGCTCATCTCATCAGAAGAAGTAGAAGAGAAGAAAAAGGATGACTGTATATATGCACCTAATGGTAGTGGTGGTGAAGGTAAGAAAGAAAGAGGGAAGAAGGCACCTTTTGCTTGATTTTCCTTTTTCTTATCCATCCAACCGTACAGCCAGCCAACCAGTACCACACAATTTCTAGGATATTCCGTTTCTATTTCTAATGTCTACTTTTCTCTCACTGAAATCTTTCTCCTTGATGGTTACCCATCCGAACACAAACCAAACCGACCAAGCAACCCACATCCCATCAACTCTCATGATATTATATTGAAGGAGACGAGAGAGAATCCAAGAAATTTTCTAATCTAATGTAAGTCTATAGAAGAAAGGACGGAAAGGATATATGGTGAAAGCATACATGCAACTTGGCAGTATAAACTCTTTTGGCCCCTCTCAAGTCATTTCTGTTCTGTTTGTGTGGTGGGGTTGAGATCTGGCTGGTTCAACGCAACACAGGAACATGGCACGATGAAATGGAAAAGACTTAGTAGATTGGATTCGAGACACTCTTGAGAATCATGCCTGAATGGATGTTTAAGATGAAGGGAACACATGGATGGTCGATATTTTCAGTCATACTCAAATGCATATACCTGTATTTGTCTAATGAAACATGTAACCATATTTTTCCTCTTTACAAATGACGATATAGCTTATTGGAAAATAGGACTACATGACTATACAGCTGAACAAAAATATCTCTACACAACAACCTTGTAATGAACTTTTCTGAAAGGAGAAATGGGGGAATAGTAGGAGAAGTAAAAAGGAGAAAAGTAACTAATAGTAAGATGCAAAGCTGCAACTTTTTCCATTCTTCCTTATTACTGAGGTATTGCAGTATATAGCATAATGAAGCCATAGCACCAAGGGCAAAACTAATACTTGGCATATTTCAAGTTAAAACACGTCATTAAACCCTCCAACACGCTTACTTCTAATAAGACAGCGTTTATGATTCATCTATATACAATGATGTGCGAGAAATGCATTAAGAGAATCCTTGACTCGTCCTTTGATATTTTAGATATCAATAGGAGAGATGGGTGCAGTCTAAATATTCCGAGTCAGTTCTTTTGGTTACCGGAAAATATAGTTTGGAAAGATAAGAAGAATGCTCATCTCTTACACTTACATGCCATTTGAAGAATCGAGTAATCTTGAACCGAGTTTTTTCTTTTATGCAGCAGAGAGTAAAGCCGCTGAACTTTAATCCTTCCTTCGTAATGAGCTCCTTAGTGTGTCATTTCTGAGCTTGGGGAGAAGGAAAACTGTCCAGCATTGACGTAGTGAATCCACGATCTCATCAGCCTTAACCAGGGCAAAGTACGTAAAAGTAAAAAGGGAGTATTAGCAGGGTTCCTACTCTCCGTTCACTATAATTCTCCACGGATCCCTAACTTCCTTGATTTTCTTCCAACCTTTAGCTTGAATAATAGTAATAATGGCCCAGGGAAAGTCAACATACAACACAGGGTTATGATTCTATATCAGGGAATGCTTGCGCAAGAAATCAAATTTTCACTGCAAGTTGCAAACAATGCAAATAATGCAAGAAATGCAAATACTGCAATATTTTGCAATTATTGCTCGAAATATCATTTGGGGCAAAATGTAAATACTTTCAAACAAAGAGTGTTACACAGCAAGAGTACATCATTTCAGTGGTCGAAATTTCCAAATCGGATAAACGTAGCCCAAGATATTAACAAAATACCCTAAATTTGACGTTATCCATAAGAAATGCATTCAAACTACAAATACGCTTTAAATATAAAGTATCACTCCAAACTTTTTACAATACGGTTCAAAAGAGTCTAATAGACTTAGTCATACCAGATTTAAGTTGAAACATGCTAAATTCACTTGAGAAATATTAAAAAAGAATTTTTTGCATTTCTTGCAATACTTGCAAAGGAGGGCTACTGCAAGAAATGCAATAATTGCAATTTCTTGCAGTCATTTTTTGCGGGTCGCACACTGTTCTATATTAGCGGTATACTTTCTTCAATATACGAATATGAATAACCCTTTAAAATTATTCTTTTGTGTCACATTATAAGTATTTGAACCCATCCAATTTTTCAACGTCGACTTTTTATCAAGGTATTGCTCTTGTCTGCCGACATGCTTTGACAACTGTATATTATCGTTGAAAGTAATATAAAAAGTCGGAGGTCTAAAATCCAGTCCCTGGCCAGAATGCCAATTTTTATGAATTCTGAGTCTTAGTGTCATTCAAACCCAGACATTACATCACCTTGATAAGCTCAAACTTTCTCCTTTACTTAGTCGTGCTGTACAGAGTCTCCCCTTCTTTCTCTCATTTTTTCTATCTTCTCTAAAAAGTTTATTCATTCCTCTCCTGTCATCCTCTTATTCACTTTTATGACGGGCCGTAGCTGTGCATAGCTCAGCTCACTACGTTCATTTACCTTCAAATAAAAGAATATATACATATAATCCAAAAATTTAGTTCTTCAATATTTGGAAACTGTGCCACCAGCGAAAGTCCCTTAATACAAGACAACCTCACCAATAATCCCTCGTTCTCATGCACTAGGCTAAATTTTATAATTTTCAAGTCGTGTGACTCCAGGCGAAGCTAGCTTTTACGTTCTGTTTATTTATAATTTGGAGTATATAAGACTAATAAACATCATCCTGCTGCATATTCATGAGTTAGAAAAGGGTTAGGCCTTGTCTGGTAGGGGAAAGAAGAAGAGTTAAACTTCTGCTCACCACGTACTTTCCCTTTACACTTTACTCAACTTTCAACCAACCAAGCAAGTAACACTAACGAGAGCAGAGTTAACACACAGTACTTTAGGAAAAATAAAGTAACTGGATAAGGATGGGAAGAATAGAGAGAAAGGCTACGAACAAACTACCAAACCAACCAACTAGACAGCACACTCCGTCCACTCCACCTCCACATTCACCTTGACTCGCTGTGAATGTTTGCATTTAAAACACCTACAAATACATGCCTCGTTGGCTGACTAGACTGACTGGCTGGCAATTTATGAGAAGGTTGGGCACAAGCATGGATGGTTAGTTACGCTAGTTTCTCCTTGGCTGAGTTGAAATGATGGTTGACTTTGACGAAAGTTCTATTCTCCTCCACTTTTTACTTTAATGATGGGTGAAAACGCCCATTGGATGGTGCATGCGTTTTATGGCCAGGTACTTGGTGCTTATAATCGACTTCAGTTCCTGTATCAATATCAAATGCAGACCAAAATAATAAATTGTCCGTAGAAATTCATTTTACATTTCATTAGTTTAGAAGTCTTAAAACAAAATCAAAGGAAACAAATTGTGTGGTGTGTTGTCAATCTCGTAGGAATGAAAGTTGTCGGGTTTCTGGTAATTGTAATATGAATCAACATGAATTTATCTATCTCGTTACAAAAGTAACTCGTACTTCTGTATTCTGAACATTAAACTGATGTAGATTTCAACGCATTTGATCTACCTTAACGAACAAAAAACCAGGACGGTAATGGAAATGTCCCCCAATCAGTATTCTATTTGATGTGGGTAGCTGTGATCTGTCATTTATGGCTCTGGTTTAGTTAGTGGCAATACACCTTACACTACATACAAATACACATACTAGTGGATTGGGATTGTGTGTGAGTGAATTGATATCCATTTGTGCTCCTTTGATCTGCGAGAGACTGTCGCATGGGCAGAGTTTATTTTTTAAAGGGCTGATTGAAGTTGAACGGAATAATTTATTTGGCTTGCCAACTTTGAAGTTGAGCGAGATATCAACGTAGATAGGTGAGGGATTCATTTTCTTATGGTTTCAGTATTTCCGATTTCTTCATCTTTCATTCGCTTTTTGACAATCGTACTAATAATCGATGAACCATTTCGTGCGGGGGACGCATAGAATATACGTCCCCCGCACAACTGACCCCTAAAAACCAGACACCATTTCCCATTTTGCAATATTATACTTGCATCTCTGTAACATGTCGTACCTTTTGCAAAATGCACATACTTCATGTTCATTACAGTGCTAAACCGTAAAACCATGCCATATTCAAATAGAGGAACGGACCGAGATTCGAGGTTCTCAAAATTGGAAAGTGGGATGGATGGAAATGGGAATTCGGTGGTGATATGTGACAGAAGAGAGTTCTGGGATGTGTGGAATGTGAAAATGAAATACGAAATGTCTGAGACCAGTGATGGATCTCACTTTGATCTAATGTAAAAATTTTCAGTGGAAAATTTCATCAAGGAAACAACTCTGCTTTGCCATGAAAGAAGGCAATTGAGTTCCTTTGAAGCGCTTCAGCCATCCATCCATCCAACCAAGTGAGGGATATAAGTAAATTCAAGGTTATAGAAAGGAAATCCGTCCAGCTACCCAACCAATGATGCAAAGCTGCCAATTTCAGATATTATGTAGCATCTCCAATATCATTTTCTCCCACTTTCTCTGTAATTCAGCTAAATACTCCCAACTGACGAGATGAAATAGCTCCAGTTACAAATTTAATACTCATCTATTCTCTATTTCTGAAAAAGAACAGTAAAATAAAAATACAGAGCAAGAACAATAGCCCACAACACTTTTGTTTTATGTCTACCCAAAGCTACTACACAAAAATGCCACAATCAACCTCATATCTCAACTGCTAGAGTACACTCGATTGCTCAAGAAAAAAGATGAAAGTTGTTCATACTTAGAACTTCAAGATCCTGGCATACCATTTCTTCTAAATTTCTTTTTTGTCTGCTGCCCTAACGGGGTTTGGATTGGAGAAGAATTCTCTGTGGTTCACTAGATTTGCATAGCATTACATTACAGTGTTTGCATGAATCCCACTTATTTACGTACTGTGGGCAAGGGTATAAAGGATTGTGTGTGGGGTTTGCTTAGTTCTTAGAATTTGGGGTAGAAAGCAAAAGAAGAAAAGGGGCAAGTGTGTGTATGTGTGGAGCATAAATATGTATGTTCGTCTCCCACCCATCCTTCATATTTCGCAATTTTTGTTGAGTGGCCATGTAATATTTGAAACAGGATTGAGGAGAGGATGGATAGCTCCCAGGGCTTTGTTGCTTTTCTACTTGCTACTGCTACTGATGTCGTGCTACTACATACTATGAAGGAGAATGCGATGGATGAAACGAACACCCCGGATCCGTCGCCGTATAAACAATTTCCGAGATGATTCGTAAACATGGAAAATACCACAGACATTCACCACCGTCATAATAGTGAATTCGAGTAAGCAGCTAAATTTGTATTCTACATCTTTCCTCTCTTCAGGGAACGGTATCATCAGCTTCGGTAGCTTTCTTTTTTAATTAAACGAGATATTGCGTGTACCTCAATTCCATGGAAAGACCTTGAGGCTGAAACAAGCTTACTTACATGCACTACCCCATATCCTACAATTTCATGAAATGTGATACTGTCACTTGATGGAATGAAATCCATTCAACTTCAACAACATTTCGATCCTCAGTCTCTTTCTTGGGAGGTGTTCTATTCATTTAAATATTGTCAATTCAATTTCAGATCGCGCACACGGTTTCATTACTGACTAGATGAAATCAGAAGCACAAGATATTCAGTTACAACAAGATACAGAAAAACCAGTGGAATGGATGTTGTCAGGGTCTGTGGAAGGCTGTATAATTCCCATTTTAAAATGTCAATAGAAGGGACTTGTGTAGAATACAAATTGTTCAACAAAGAATCAAATTCCAAGACTGATGATGATTTCTGTTCACAAGAGAGAAACTGTTAAATATTTAAATAGGTAATTTATTGGTACTCCTATGCCTTCCTCGTAAACCGCAGAAGGATACGGACCGGGAGATGTTTAACTCTTGCCCATGGTCGGCATACATTTAAACTATTTGCAAATTCTTGTAAATCTTATGTTAAGCCCCCCTTTAGGATATTTGCATTCCTTCACAAACATCCTAAATATTAAGAAACAAGATCAAATATTAACCACTTCATATGTAAATAGGGAAGTGTACTAGAGTTTTCCAACTATAAAATTTCATAATTTCATAAAGCCGTGCACTTGAGGGCGTATATACATTTGCAAAAGATATTGTAAAACTAGCTTGGTTTCATATAAAACAACTTCAATTTGAAATCTTATATATTCCAGATAAGTGATGTTGACGACGAGAGCGGAGCATAAACTGCGGAGATCAAATCTGAAATTAATTTTGGTCTTCACATTCCATCCTCAACCCATCTCCGGCAACCATCAACCAAACTAACCATCACCCAATTTTACTCTGTCCAATATCTCTCTCCTTATTTGGATGGTTGCAAGAAGAGCCAAGGAAAATTATTGGATCGGAACGGAAAAGTAAATGAAATGAAATGGATTCCATCCAGGCTCAAATATTTGGTTTTGTCTGGTAGTATTCCTAGATTGATATCAAAAAGGAAGGATGGGTGGGTGCAACCATGTCATCAGTGCCAAGCCCTGCCACACCATATTTGATTCGATTATTCGTAATGATTTCGACAATATTGAAGTTAGCAACATTCCTCATTTTCTACATCTGAATAAACCCACTTTTCATCCCGAACCCATTCCAGAAATCATTTTCTTCAACAGGCGGAAAAGAGAGAGGTAATAATGTCTGTAATGATGGAGAGAAGGGGATGCATATTTGATTTTAAGCTAATAACTGCGGTATTGAATATTAAAATAGAATGCGAAGAAAACAAAAATTCATGCAATTTTACAAATAGTTGAAATGTCCATGAAATATAAAAATTAAGTGAGTTTGCTAAAAGAACACATATAGTTTACAGGAATGCGTGTTTCAGATAAGACACATCAACATCATCAGATTAATGGGAGACAGTCTTTTTCCTTCCGTGGTGTTGGTAGAGTGGTAGCAATGAAAGAAGTTGGAAAAATAAGAACAGTTAATTTCTCGGTGTGATCACAATGAGTTCATTTCGTTGTCAGATACTCCATCCAACTAACAACCCCTTGCTCTGTCTTCTTTGTGGAGGACAAAGTCAGTAAAAGTAATTCACTGTTTTACGGCCTTTGCTGCCCTGTGTCTCCCACCCGCACGGATTAGGCAGCTGCAGAATTGCTGCTGCGATGTTCCTTTCTCAGCCCGAAAAAATACAAATAGTGAGTACATGCCGTCTACTAATGACGGTCCGTAGTTAGTTGGTACATGGAGATGAAATTAATAGGGCCAGAGAAAATATAGTGGAAACGTAGAGAAATTGCAGAAATTTGTTAGCCTGAAGGAGGATCAACTAATAAACTAGAAGTGTACAGATACACATAATGCTAGCGGGTGGGTGTGAAAAAGTACGCATTGTGCGGCAAAAAAGAAAGTCTTAATGAGGCTGAGGAAGAATATTATCCCATTGCTTGCATCTATTTGAGAATGGTATACATTGTACGAGCATCATCAGAGTTTATTGAGTTGTGGTTTTAATCTAGAGGAAAATGATACCCCCGGGGGTCATTCGCATGATTCCTCATCTTCCGACGAGTTTCACCACTTTTCTTCATTTAACCAGTTTACCCCTCCCTCTTTGTTTTGCTTCTTTCTTTTTGTTCTTTATGGTCATTTGGTCATATAGTCGAACATGGTCTCGTTTTTGTTTAGTGCAATACAATGGCTAAACAAAGCATGGAAGTGTAAATTCCGTACGGCGTTATAATTTACCTTTCCTCCAATCTCCAAATTTGGCAAATTTATCAGGGTACCTGAATTACAAATGTGGCTTTTAAGTCGACAGGTTGGGATAGTACAAAATTGTATGTGGCAGAGTTTAATATGAATTGAATAATTTATTAAAAATGCATAAACATGTCACGATTTTTGTATGATAATGGCACACAGGTTTTGGTTTACTCAGTGTGTAAGGGTGCATTATTTTTGACAAGTCAATAGGCTAAAATAGGCTAAAATAGGCTCGCAGAGCATGAATGGCAATATTGCAAGAGTATATTAAACCCTTTAACATTTTCCCCTCAATTTACATGAAAAACATCGCGATACACTGAAAGTTTCTTGAAGTTGTATTGAAAAAGTGATTGTATGTGGCAGAGTTTAATATGAATTGAATAATTTATTAAAAATGCATAAACATGTCACGATTTTTGTATGATAATGGCACACAGGTTTTGGTTTACTCAGTTTGTAAGGGTGCATTATTTTTGACAAGTCAATAGGCTAAAATAGGCTAAAATGGCAATATTGCAAGAGTATATTAAACCCTTTAACATTTTCCCCTCAATTTACATGAAAAACATCGCGATACACTGAAAGTTTCTTGAAGTTGTATTGAAAAAGTGCTGAATGGACACCAATTTTTGACGTTTATTTGTTTGTGACTGCTGCATTGACATGCATGCTACGGCTAAAGGGAGTAACTTTGGACGTCAACTAACAAAAAGAAAGCCTTGAGTCCAGTCAATTCAAGTCAAGCCAGTTCCGAACCACTCCATTAGCAGAGTGGACAAAGACTGAGTTGGACTTTTTCAGTTAACAAACTACATCCACATCCTTTCCTCTCCTCCTGTGGGAACTTCCAACTTCCTTTTGAAAAAGTCTGCAAAGTTGAATAGCTGTGAGGACTTTACTATTATTAGACGAAACTAAAACCTTATCTATAGTACTTTACTTACAAACTTACATACGAACCCATATTACACGTTATAAGCAAGTAGGTTTGTATTCGGCGAACAGGAACTTTTTCTCGTTAGATTGGATATGTTGAGCTGGTGGAAAGGAAAGTGAAAAAAGGCCGTGGAAGGAATGAGGAAAGTTTTGCCATAATTTCTATACATCCGTCAGTAATTGCCGAGTTGGATGGAAAGAAAGAGTAAAGGTCTGCGAATCAGCGCTCATCCCTGGAGCAGAACAGAGTTTTGTGAATTCTGGGACCAGATCCGTGCAACTCTGCACTGCATGACTTTTTCTTTATCAAAAACGATGTAATCCTTCCCTCGTCATCCGTTTTCTGGTCTGCTCTGGTCAACATTCCCAAGGGATGTCGACATTGCATTGGAGACGAGTAGAAGTATGATTACTATTGCTCACTCACTGAGACTGAATGCGTTCCGTTTGGTATTCTTACAGTCTTGGACTCTCTCAGTTACGGAATTGTAAGTTGTCCATTCCCTTCAGAGAAAATCATAATTTATGGAGTCTGGATTGGACTCCGGAAAAGAAAGAGACCACATATAGGTGCTATACACTGATGTATTTTTGCCTACGTAGCAAAGCTGACTAGGACAATTTGAAATTCTTAGTATGAGCTTTTTGTGCTTGTATTGACTAGCTGACTGTAAAGTAATGTTCTAGACCATATTTTTATTGAAACCAGGATAAAAAAGTAATGACAGTTGTCAATTTACTTGGTTTCTTTTATCGAGAAATGTGCCTATTTTGATATTTGGAAAGCAGGCAGGTGCAGGGTGGCAGAAATCTCATCTCGCCTTCATGAATTTCATCTCAGTGAGATACAGTGAGATTTCTGAGAAATAATGAGATTTATGGGAATTAATGAGATATATGAGAAATATTGGTACGACACTTGACTACTATTTAGTTGTATAAGCTAGGTAGTAAAGCGGACTTATCAGATTCGGGTAATTTATAGATAGTACTGGCGGAAATTAGCAGATAATTTACTTTCTGGTGATTGAAGGGGTAACAAATTAAAAAAAGATAACTTAGTGCCAAGTGACGGAAAAGGAAAGAGACGGCAACCCATGAAGATCAATTCTCGACAAGTGCTCAAAATTTAGTATTTCAATTGATTCAGTCCTGTGCTTTACGTTATGAGTTTAATGGATTCCATTCTGTAAATGCCGTGTCCACCGACAGTGATAGGATGGAAGGGGTGAAAATTATTCGAAATATCGTAAGTAGTGGACAATTCCTAACACAAATGTCGTAAGGTTTGGATAATTAGTTTTTCAAATGATTCACTCTAACCGGTTTGGGTTATTAACTTAACCTAACCTAACCTAACCTAACCTACTGGTTAGACTACATAAAATATGCACATGAGTACTTGTGTAGCATGAAACCAGCTAACTTGAATAAAACACATTCAGTGATTTCGTTAAACTTTCACGCCACTTCTTAGAAATCTCAATAAACAGTCAATGAACACAACGCATTCTTTTAGTTAACACATTGACCAAATAAAAAGCTCCATTTACAACTTACCAAACAATCCGTACCTAGCGTAATTATACCAGGACACTTACTTGAGTAACGCAGCACAACCGGTAAGCGAGGTTGGCAGCTTCCACACCAAAAAGAGTTGTGTCGTGGTTGGTTGAATTGGTTAGGTCCGCGTCTCAAAATTTGGCAGAGAGACAACTTTGTGAATTTATGCA
>JAAXNX010001096.1:0-20112 GCA_036491905.1 Folsomia manolachei
CTCCTGTTTCGTTCCTTCACTTAATTCTATTTATAGGAGATTGAGACGATATTAAATTAATTAAGAAGGATGCTGCTGCTTGGTTGCTTGTTTGTAGAAGACAATGAATAATTTCGTACCTATCCTAGATCCTAAGGTTCACCTTTCTTAAGATAATGGAACATACCTTCTCCCTTGGGTGGTGAATACAAATAAAACACTGTCTGACCAAGCCATATGGACAACTACTGTGCAATAAATTGTACATGTATCACTACTCTTGTTTTTGAAATCGCTTTTTATTCGGACGAAGGAAGGGGCACGGATTTAATCTTCAGAAGGTGGAAAGCAACGTTTTTCGTATTTTCTTTCTTTGTGTATTTCTCTGGGGAATTTAATTAGCTTTCTCCTTCTCTTCTCTCTTTATTCATATCCCTCTTTCTTCAAACATGCATGCCTAACAATGTGTTTTACTGAAACTTCACAGACAAGCTGGGTGTGCCTACACCGAATTTGTTACGCTTAAGATAATCCTGTTACTTGGCATATTTTACTTTTGTATAGCTGTTGGCACGTACTTGCTTAGCTTTCAAATTCAAAGGGTCACTACTCACCCTGGTTGAATTCCTAATTTCGCTTGAACCTGAGGCATGCATTTTTTTATTGTCTGGCAAGCTTATAATCTAAAGCAGCAGAAAATTGCCATTGTGTTGTAATTTTCATCAAGCATGGATGAATTATTCTTTGACGTAAAATCACGATGTAGAAGAAAGTTTTAGTGCTCATTTAACTTTAGCTGGATACTTAGCGTTTAATTAAATACGTGGTATCATGCGATGACTGAGAACTATTTAATTTACGAGCGTTTTGAGTATATGCGACATGTTTTCCTCAACATAAATTGCATCATATACAACGATTTAAACGTTTAAACAGCAGGAGCAAGTTAATTATGGACATGATTGGATGTGGTTGTTTGACGTATGTAAATCTGCTAATTCCAATGATCGTTAAAGATGATAATAACCGAATCAAAGTGAACTTAGTTTGATGGGCAATTAAGAATTTGTTGGTTGGCCATTAATTCAGTTTCGATTTTCAGTTTTCTCCTGTAGCACTACTAATGCTGCTGTCACTATTGCTACTACCTCCTTCCTTTACTGGAAACACTTAATCTTTGTTGCTTGAATGTTGGTTTGATTCGTTTCTCTCGTAAAATAATTTACGACCTTTGTTATAGTTCATCTGAGGGCCGTAATAGCAATCAACTGTCTGCTCTTCTACCGAATGAAAAGACGGATTTTGTTTTTGCACTGCACTCAACCAGCTACAACATCCTTTCCTGAAGAAAAGAGAAAGTTTGCAGGATGGAAAGTTGTCAGTTAGTAATTGAACTTGGTTGTTTGCTCATTTGTTAGGCTGTATATTACCGAGTGGCCATTAATTTGGGTGCGGTGTGGCGTCTGGCTTGGTGCAAGTAAGTAATTATGTGTTTTATTCAGGTTGCGGTGGAACAAGCGTAGTAGAACTGTCTGATAGTTTACTCTTTACTAATTGGAAGTTATATTCGAAAAAGCTCTTACCGAGTGATACGACTGAAACTCTCCTTTGCCGTAGAGAGGTGAGGCAAAGTGGCTCTCTGATCTTGAATACCCTGCAGATTGAAGGAGACTTGGAACTAAGACAGGTGGGGGTAGGAGGGGTGCATCAGATAAAGACGCAGTTAATAGATTGAGGCTAGTGACAGTTGCAAGCAATAAAAAAGCCGTGTCCAAAAAAGAACAACGGGTTATAGGCTGACATCTTAGTACGCTTAGTCCCAACGGAATCAATAGGGCGGCGCGACACCCATCGACGATTGTTCCGTGCAGTAGCAGTCCGGATGACCATCTAAGTATTCCAAGAAATAAATAAGATGCACGTAAAAGAAGAACTGTTTTACATTTTACTGGTCTCCTAAACCGGGAATTAGTATGGAAAGTGGGTTTATTTACGAGCTTTTCTGGGCAATTAAACAGGAAACAGATGGTGAAAGTACATAAGTAGTAGATCGGTTTGAAAGGTTGAGTTTTATAGAGTTAGGTACTTTATTAAAGCTCAGTGTAGGTTTCTAATGTAAAGATTGGTTTTGTTATTTCATAATTAAAACTTACCTTCTAAGTGAGCGACGAGCAATCACCAATCCGGCCTATAATTAAGAGGAGGCCATGGAGAAAGAGGTGAGCAATGAAATAATTACAACTTACTAGGGAGAGATTTGCTAAAACGCCAGCTCCAGCTAAACTTATCAATAAAGTCCCATGTCGTTCCCCTCCTGCATGGCAGTCGAAATTTTTTGTAATATTTGTTGTGATATTACGATCAATTCCACCTGCTAATGGGCCACCACCCCGAGTTCCAACTGCACTAAGCATATCTGCTTAATTTTCACTTTGATTTTGTTGAAAAGTTGTCACATTTTTTAAAGTCGTTATTTTGCTACACTGAGAAGTAGACAGTGCAGTACTATGAATCACAAAGTAGATGGAAGACACAATCAATAATAATTAGCTTTGTTTCCTGTCAATAAAGTTAGTCAGTCCTTTTCTCGATCGAGGGTGTGGTGTTGGGCAGAAACTTAATCTGGAAAGACAAAAGAAAATGTTAGTGAATAAGTTGAATTGTATGGCAGTCATTTTAATTGCGAGACTTTTCACTACTACAGCGGTTCGTAGCGCTATTTAGAATACCGTCGCACCAAATTAAAGCTTAAGATGAAGTTGTGTGACATGGACTATTATAAGATGATTTATTCTCTTGGGAGTCTGCTTTAGGAGGAGACGACGAAATTTTTTTCCGCCTACTTTTGCTTGGACTTATAAAAGTTTGGAATCTTTGGAATGAGAACAACATGAAAAGGCTTTTTTGTCAATCGGAGAGAAGCTAGACTAAAAGCATCATCTTCCTACCTCGAACTATTTCTTAAGCTAGATTTTGAGTAAGAGTATCGAGTCTCAAATAAAATTCAAAGAAAAGCGTCAAAAAGTGAAGTGATGGATGTTGTTGAGGACGTCGACGTGTCCATGTAAATAGTACATGGTTGACGAAACAGTCAAAAAAGTGTGAATGGAATGCTTTCTCTTTGTTCATTTTCCTCTTCCAATATCCGAGCTGGAAATCCGCAATCCCAAAAATAATTTGTTGACGATGGCTGAGTGTGAGATCAACTTAATCGGGATTTTATATTATAAGCCTTTCTCACACTTTGAATTTGTAATGTAATTTGTCCACCAAGAAGTACATATAATGCATATTCATTCACTACATAGATTTGGTAATGTAATCTTGACTTTGAATCTCAGTTGTGTAATAAGCATTTCAAGTGTTTCTTTCTGCAGTGAAAGCTGTGACTGGATGTGTTCCCCATGAGGGAAAGCGATGGCCGGTTAATCCGACCCTCATCTTTAGAGTTTGTTCTGTAGATAAATACTATTGGTTGGTTAACTTCTGTGGTGCTGTCTCTTGTTGGTAAAAACAATACTAAATATAACCCCTTGCTAGGTCCCATTAACTGTTCTGTTTTGTACATTGTATGGCGTAATAATATTCCTTTTTAGTTGATTCTGCATGGGAGTTTCAGACGTTTGTGAGAAGTTTATGTGACTGCTTTGGTTTGGTTTTGGTGCATGGTTGGTTTTAGTTAGTGAGTCACGATACTCAATCTCAATTGCCCAAGTCAAGAATAAATATTTGGCCCACTGCCACTTGCTGAGAGAGAGATAACTGGATGTTTTAAGTATAGTAAATTAGTACGAGACTGAGACTCCGTTCTCTTGATCTGCTTTCACTTCACTTGGGTTGGATTGGGTGGCGTGGCAGTGGTACTTCTTTGACTTTGCTTCTTATTCCAGTCAGTGGGATGGATTTTTTTGTGAGCGAAAGAAAATGAAAAGAATAAAACTCTGCTCAATCCGATACGACGAAAGTCTCTCAGCCTAATGTTACAGATACTTTACCACTTTGGTAGCTTAAGAAGTGGGTTGGATATTACATAGTTTGAGGACAACGACGGGGTAATTTTCAATATAAAAATGATCCAATTTATCGCGTGTAGTATTTTACAGCGCCAAGTTATGCGGTATTTTAAGAATACTGCAAATAAATGAGATAAATCACACGAGTGGATTGGATTTAGACTTGGATGGCTTTAATATGTATTTGTGTGTGCTTTAATATGAAGATTGCTGCATGGATGGAGGGATTTGTAGCTTCTATTTCATTAGTTTTAATTAATGGCATGGTCGCGACTTTAGACCCCACATAACTAAAATCTATAAACTAGATCGTATTCCAGTCCAGTTATTGCGGTGGTTTTGGTTTCTGCACTATTTGAGGCATTTTATTCAGATTTATTTTTCCTACATTTCTCGAGCCGGTAGACCACTCTCAAATTTAGTGAAAGTAATTAGCAAGGCTTGGCGAGCTGGCTAATACTCTTGATGAAGCGGCTTGTTCAGATTTACGTAATGGCTGGAATGTGGCTAATTGATGCAATCTTTTTGATATTAGAGTAGAGTTTGGCTAATTTTTACTTTACGTTGTTGTTCCTTTTAAAAATATGTTCTATATCTTGTAGACAAAATGAAAGCTCACAGTATTAACTGCATCTGCTCAACTTCAAATCAAATTTTAAGATTATTTTATCTGGAAAACGATTTTACTTTTCGGCTGACAATAGTAGCAATACTTTGAAAGTTACCACTGCCCTCCACCGTACTTTCATTTCGGCAACAAAGAAATTTTTATCATCACATTGATTTTTTTTCCTGTGGATTGGTTTTAGCATTAGACGCTGTCAATGTTTAATGAGTCCCCTGGTTAAGTGAATTTACGAAATTCACTCTCGCTCTTTGACTGCCATTCAATCCTCCCATTCCAGATTCCAGGCTTTTTTCCATTCCNGAGTCCCCTGGTTAAGTGAATTTACGAAATTCACTCTCGCTCTTTGACTGCCATTCAATCCTCCCATTCCAGATTCCAGGCTTTTTTCCATTCCGTTTTTTACATTGTTTCTTTCCTGCACAGTGCTTGTAGTGATAGAATACACCATGGCTGGGTTACTTTCTCCATTCTATTCAATGCTTTCTTTGTTCCGCTGTCACTATTATTATTCTCATTTTCTGACTGTTGTAAGTATGAAATGGCCGGTGATGCTGGTCTGAATGGGAGTGAGTCAAATAACCGAATCCCGGTAACTGTCTACGACTAGAATCCCAGAAATTTTTGGTAGTAATCTGAGCTTATTTTCTTTTATGGAATGGACCACTGGATTCGTAAATGAATAAGGCTCACTACCGTTCCTTTCGTTCAGGTCACTTACCCATGGCGAAATCTCGCTCAGTTTCTCAGCTAGACATTTTCTGCTGAAAGGATTCCACTTTCCTATACGAATGGTCTCGCTACCTATACAAATAGACATCTGTGCTGACTTGCACTACACGTCTGTGTACAGAGTATGGATAATATATTAAGAAGATATTTTTCTGTCTGCCATAAAACGAATACTAGAATTGACGATTTCCAGATTTTCGACATACCTTTTTTCTACTACCTATTTGCCTTTCTCCTACTTTTTACCTCATGGAGTAAATCTTATCTGAGAGCAAAAGACGTGTACGAGTTTATTTTCTTTTTGTTGCGGTTCAAACCAGTGTCCTGATTTGGAAATTGGACGCTTTTTTCGTTGCAATAATATTCTCTCTAGACATCCAACCACTCTTTCTCCATTTTCTACAATACAATGCAGAATGTCGTCCCGTTTCTCGCTCCGGCTTAATTTTGCAGCTCCTTTCTGCCGTGGAGATTTATATTTCTATAAATAAAACACATAGCGTGCTTCTTGGCATTTCAACGAAGATACTACAATACAGTCAATAATATACTCGCAATTGTGATTTCACTAGGAAATTGATTTACACCTCGTCGTCGTACTTAGCTTAGGACGGGACGGGATGGAAAAGTGAAAGCAGCTGCAGGTGTGATATTATGTCTTCGAGTGCTTTGAGCAACTGTTGACGGGTAAAGATTTCGCAACTACTTTTTTTTCGGAACATGTACCTAAAAATCCCATACTCAATTTCTACTGATACGTATCTCAGCCACTCACGCACTTTACTTTTGATAGAACCCAAGGCAAATTACATATCTCATCTTGGAGTTGTAAGCTGCAAGCTTACGTCCATGTTCACACTATAAAAGGAAGGAAGGAATGTATGTAACTTGCGAAATGGCAGGCTTTACGATAGCATTGGCAATAATCATGAATGGTGTGATGCCAAAGAAAAAGAAGGAATTGAATTTTTCATTCCATTGCACTTAAATTTGCTGATTCTCTCCAGTGAAGAAAATAAAAGTAGATGATGGTTCCGAATATATGTGGCATACGCATTGTGAATGCAATATTGTAAATTTTCTTGGCTTTGAGCTGTTTGTGAGCACCCATGCACAATGCCTATAATAATCAAGTGAACACACAATACTACGAGTACAGTGCAATTGCTTTTATGGTGGCTGACTGAATTTCTCTGTCAAAAGAAACAGCTTCATGTAGTGTTTGGTATTGGTATGAGCAGATGCAAAAAGGTGATGTTAGATAGAGTATTCATGAATTGAATTCAATCTCGTACTTGGCATTCGTGTGAGTTCGCAACTTTTTATATTTCATGCACTGGCCGTGTGAAATGTTTTATTCGGTTCTCGAAATTGGCAGTGAATTCTCCGATTTGGATTCTGTTGTTTTCGTTGTCATTTGTATTGACAGACAGCACCATGCAGCAAAGACAGTAAAGTTTTTAAGGAGATGTAAAAATTCAAAGCATAAACAAAAATCATTCATAAAACATGCTCGGTATTTCAGAATCCTGCATTTCGGTTTGGAACAAGCCAACCGTAAGGGCAAAGGGTATTCGTTTACTCCTTACTGCTTAGCTCGTGTAATGTTTGGCATCCGGGTGCTGTCTTATTTATGATAATCAATTTGCGGTTGACATCCTGTTCCTGTTTAATAAATAATATGCGGTGTTGTCGCAAATTCAGGTTGGGAAAATCACTCTACTGAGCTTTTGTTTATTTTGTTAGTTAGGCATGGACCACATTTTCTTTACAGAAATAGCAACCTTCCTATCGGTGAGTTCACGAAGAGGATATTTCCTTCTCACAAAACGATTCCTACTGGGGGCAGGCCACGACCGCTCTTCATTTACTTTAATTAAGCACTTTCCCGGACTTGTAGTAAAAGGTCCTGAATTTTTAAGGTAATTTCTCGGATTAGACTCATAACCGTAATCTTTCATGAAGGGATAGATCCCAGAGTCAAACGTAAATCTTCTCTCTGTAAAAGTGTCTCATCCCCTTCCAAATGTATTCCTCTCAAATACCCTGGAGTGACGAGGGATTGACGTTATAAATGTCTTTTATACTGCCGACTCGGGAGTTACTTTCTCCCACCACAATCCTTACTATGGCTTCTATTACCATTAGACTTGAGTGGTTTGCTTGAATTCAGTTTTGATAGTTGCTCACGTACATACCATACCAAAGACTGGATTTGCAATGGATCCAGTCCAGCCCAACCTGCTGATCTTTCTCACCTTTGGGGGAATTTGAAGTGCGACCGTTTTCGCCCCAAGGTGGCCACTATTTTGGCTGTGAGTGTCACGAATTAATAAGAATTAATCTTCTCGTGAGTACCATGAAAACCCTTACTCGATCAGGTTAGAATGACCATTTCCGTCTAGTTGAAGTGTGTACAATGTTTATTGTTATTGTTGTAGTAGCATGGCATGGAATGAAATGAAAGCAAGAGAGAAAGTTTGTATGACTAAACTCAACTCGTGGAAATAAAGTTAACATGTTTCACTCCTGTATTTATTTGTAGTGCTGAGTGAGTGGGCAGTAGGACCTCAGCTAGGTAGAGTTAGTTTGGTTTGGTTGACCGGTTTTGTATTCCTATCAATATCAAAGGGGAGAGAGAGAGAGAAAGGCTTTCCCTGATCATCTCAATTTCTTTTTCGTCCACCTGGCTACTTGGTCTTTCTATCCCTATTTTGAGATACTTTGGCACTCGATTGGTTTGCTCTATATTGTCCAGTGTATTCTATTCATTGCCTTGTGTGCTTTGGACGTCGTGAAGTTGTGTAACTGTCCAACCGAGTCCAATAACACTTGTCCTGGGCCAGGTCAACCTCAGCGTCTGCAAGCCATGTGGGGAAATCAAGTAACTCTTTGGAAAAGTTTGCACTCGGGTTAATTTACTATTAACTTTAACCTATGTTATCTTGTTCTACTGGTTTATATAGGTTGGCAGAGTGTGTACTAAATATATGACCCAATGGATGGGAAGTAGTTTAGGATCAGTTAGGTAGTCTCTTGTACAGAGTAAAGTTGCTTGGTCCTCCTGGTATAGCTTTGTTTCTTGGCAAAAGGTTGAATGATGTTAAATAAATATTTTGTCTCCTAGTTTCATCCCTTTCAGACTAGTATTATGAGAAAGTTGGAATAATGTAGATATAAATCGTAGAATTTGTTTGTTAAACGCTAACTGTGCTCATTGCAGCAACAAACTTGATACTTAATAATATGCCTCACTCATCTTTCCTGATCCCTCCTGCTTTATTTTGTTTGTATACTTTGATAATAATGCAATTTCCGTTATTTTTTACCAGACCCAACTTTCCCAGTACCTACTGGCAGTAAGTAGTAGCTGCATGTACACGATAGTATCTGTGTGACTATGGGCTCAAGGTATTAAAGTTAAAAGGGTTATATGTTTGTAATTGTTCAAAAGTTTTGCTCTCTCTCTCGTCTTTCTCATATGTATGATACAGACTTTATTTTTCATCCTTCCTTCCCACTTTTCTCTCCAACTTACCTACACTCAACTCTCAAAAGAGCGGATGGGGACCCGCAAAAGTTTAATATTCTCTAAATCCCTGTTCTAATCTCTGTTGGAAATTGCTGCTCAGAATTTATGAGTTGGGGTTTTAGTTAGAAGAAGACTGGAAGAAAGTCAGGTCGTCGTCTGGACCAAAACCAAGTAAACCTTACAAAAGCTGATTAAGGCTTCAATCAAGCTATGATGGTCGCTGGGTCTCCGTTTCACGTACATTGTCAACCAAGAAGCTCCCCTGGGTTGGTAGTTGCATGGTGGCCTTAGTAAACTAAAATAGTTGAGGGAAGCTTTAGTAGGAACTTGACTTGGTTAAAGAAGTGCTACTCCTAGTTGTAGATTAACTATAAGTGACGGTAAGAGACAGGAATAACTCCATATTTGTAAAACTTTTTTTCCTTCTCCCCAGTTCTTGCTGTGTTCTCACTTGGAGTGCTTTTGTACTAGGGTTGAAGAAAAAATGAGCCGTATCTTGTGACATTTATTCTCTAAGTTTGATAAATTATTGGGACATGGTCAATTTGAGGTTGGGTCTCAATTTACTAAAATCAACACTTAAATCTTTGCTTTCATATGCATTTTGGCCACTTTATAGCTTCGTATTTCATCCTACAACTATCAATAAAAGATTCATTTGTCGCAGACTGGCTATCTGGTCACACATCTGTACTACGCATAAGATTTCCTCCATTGGGACACAGCCAACCATGGGGCTTTTATCGTCAGAATTCAATTAATAATAAAATTTTACTCACTTGGTCTGATGTCTTATCGGTGGGTTGGTGTAAATGTCGGAACTGTTATTATTTGTGGTGGTTGTTGGATTGACCCTTTTGAGCTCACATCACGTTTCAAGGAGAAGATTAGTAAGAGACATGTCTCACTCACAATCAGTCGAAATCCCTCGAGTTCTTCTGTGCGGTATTAAACGATGTTCCTTACTTTGATCGGATCTTATATTCTATTCCTGCTGACTGACTCACTAGGAAGTATGTGAAAGTCTTAAGTCACCGACCACAAAAACTCCCAACTTCTGTGGAATAGATGTTTTTGTTGGTGAAAGTATTATGAGTTTGTATTGTATCCAGTTCAATGTTAGGAATAATAGTTAGTAGAGGAAATGCCTGAAGGGTTAACAGTTTGTGTCGGAGGAAACTAAACTGGGAATCGGTAAAGGAATTTGTGGAATGGATTTGGCTTTAATAACTTGGAAGGAGCTTCTCTTCCTTTTCACAATTCACTAGAATGTAATAAAGTGTGTCATTTTATGAATGAAATGAAGGGAATAGTTTTCCTTAATTTAGATGTTGGACGAATCTTTTTTTTTACTTTCACTCCTCCAAACGACGTGATTCAAGATTTCTATTCAAATCTTTTTCTAATTTACTTTTTCTCCGTTCATGTTCTGAATACAGTTTAACGAGTTAGGAAAAAAGTGCACAAATTACTTGACTTGAAACGAACTTATCTGAGAGAGACTCTTGTTTATGAATGAGTACTGCCACTTCAATATAAACAAGTTTTTCTGTGGCGCTAGGCAAAGTCAAGTAAACTTGAACAAGTCTGATCTGTCGAGGTAATGATTCTTATTTGTTGTGTGCATGAGCAAAGAGTGATTAAGGGCCAAATATGTTGCGCTTGGCTGTGCTTGGCTTTCTCAAAGGCCGATATGACAGTCAGATTCTAACTGAAGTTGTTTAGTTGACGACTAGAACTCTTCAGTCTAGTCTGCGTGTCCCGGTTTAGTTTTACTTTCGGGGTGTGAGTACTGTGTCCCGTCCAAGAGTGCCAGAGAGGGATTGAGCACACTGCTACCACAAACTACTCACTAGCTCGGGTTGGCACCTTGACAATGGTATGTTATGCTATGTGGGAGCAGATAGAACCGAGTCCGGAATGGAGATGCTGTGTTGAGAGGTTGAACTAGGACTGAACTGACTGGGTGAGGTACTCTTCCTTTCCATCTCATCCCACTGGTGAAAGCAAACTTGTGCATGGACACAACACAGACTGGATATGCCGTGCAATGGACCGGAGTAAAAGCGGGATGTAGGGGATGAGGTTGGTTTGGTGGGTTTTAGGGTCTTGAGACCAATGCAAAAATGGGTGGATCGTTTCTTCTTTCTTTAAGATTGGGATTCGAGTGGTGAAAGTGGTCGTATGGGAGAAAAATCACAATCCGTCTTACTGTGGGGCATTGCTTGAAGAAACAATGTAGTTATGAATCTCGGTACATATTTTTATTTAGGATCTATATTTGTTAAATTGGATATGTTTTACTTGGGCTACACACATGCAATAATGAAGAAGTCACCAAGAGAGGTCAACATTGAAAACCGCTTTGTTTGACTAGTTGTGTCACATATTTTGTCCCCGATTGAGGACGCAGTTTTCCGCTTCTGTGAAGAGAAGTAGATACACAGCACAAGCATTTGATTTGAAGAAGTGTTTGATTTTCGTTTGTAGCAAGAGCAAATAAAACGTGCCTAGATTGACCAGAGACTAAGGCTACTGTCAACCAAACCAAAGCATATAAACCACAAACAACGACTTATGTGATGTTTACTCAATACAAGATTTACGAAGAATGTTCCCTGACCAGACTACCCGTCCGGTCGAGCCGCGCCCAAACAAGTCAACGGTGTTGAATTTAGAGTTGACTTGACTTGAATACTTTTGGTTGTTGAATCTGTCCTTTCTTGTTAAGGGTGTGGTGTTTTGGGAATTGGATGGTATTTCTTAAACAAGTCTCTGTATGGGCATGCACTTTCTTCTACTTTCTTTTTTTGAGTTGGGGCCAAATCAAAACTGGAAGAAGTTTCTCTATTCTGCCTGACTAACTGGACATAGAAGGGAAACCACTATTTGCGGTTCAGGCATGGGTGTGCAAGATAACGATGGGATGAATGAAAAAATGTAGTGGACGAAAATTGAAATTTAAACGTAGGGAAGAGGAAGATTTAAATCCAAGTCAGGTTGGTTGGGCACTGCTCAGCTAGCTTGTTATTTCCACTGCCCTACCATTTCTTTTTCATTCTATTAGAATTGGCTTGGCTGAGCTCGAGCAATTTTTGCTTCCCGGAATTTTGTGTCAAATAAATAGAGCGAAGTAAACATAGGATTTGTCTCGTTATTAGAATTCCTAATTGTTTTGCTCAACAAGAAAAGTCTTCAAATTCCAATTTGTGTCAAGGATTTCACTTGAGTTTAAATTCTTAAATTTCATTCGAGAAAGCAGCTGCTCTGCTACTGCCCATAATTATGGGCGATACTATGTATTCCACCATAACTGCTGCTTTCTGAGGCGAATGAGACAAAACGTGATGAGCTTACAAAAGTATTTTTGGAGAAATGGAATGAATTCATTAGTAGCATTCCTTGGTTATATAATATGGAAAGTTTCTTGATTGTGTGGATTATAGGCACTTTTTATACTGGTGAAGTTATAGACGATATGTCACAAAAGAGCAGGAGCGTGATTGTATGAATTTTCCGAAAAAAATCATGACCAACGAAAAACTTAACCTTCAGCTTCAACCCTTTGTACGAATCATAAAAAATGAGAATGTACTTGCAGTCTTCATTCTTCGTTAAGGTTCATTTTGTGAGTGGTGAAAATAAAAAAATTTAGTGTTGTAAATTGTGACGTCATACGGAGAAACACGAAGAAAGGTGTTGTATTTATTTTTATTATTTTACAGCATCCGTCTGTTATGACGTGGTTCGCAGAGCAGAATAGAAGTACGCCATAAAGTTAGAAAAAAGTTTTGAAAGACAGCTGGATGAAACAACTGAGCGCATGAGATTTCGGATTTAATGCAAGCAAGAATGAAAATAGAGGACAGAAAAATTATCAGATGAAAGAATAAAGACTCAAATTGGCAGGTTATTTGTGTGGATTGTTTGTGGTTGGCGAATATTTGCGGTGAAGAGAGAAAGTGAAAGACGAGAGAGAAGAGAAAGCGTTTATTTAGGAATGGCTTCGTTTACTTTGGTCTCTTCTCCTTTTCATTTGTACCGTACCTCTCTCACATCCATTCAGTTTAGTAAACTGAGTTTACCGAGGACTCAAAATAGCAGTGGACCTTGGTTTAGGTTAGAAGTAGAACTGAGTTCATTTCAGAATCAAGTTTAGGTACGGGCCTCTATTTGACTTGGCTAACCTTTCCCTCGCCCTTTAGCCTTTTTCCTTCCGTACTTTCCTTCCTCTCTTTCTCATCGTTTCGTAACCTTATTCATTCTCTGCTCGAACTAAAGTTGGAATTCACATCTTTTGAATGTTCCTCCACTTTTCTAGATACATTTTACACAAAGAAAACAGACCTCTGTCACCATGAAGCTTTATTTATATACCAGCACCTTCTAGTAGTCTATTCCTTTTCAATATGTTCAACTTTCTCTTTGCCAGTTTGACCCAGGGTGGGAATGAATTAACCGGAATAATTAGTTAGCCCATTGGATGCAAAGCAGTTTCCAACCTCGTGCATTCTAGCCTATCAGTAGGATTGCTTGGTAAAAGTAAATACTCAACCGAAGGATGCATGAAGTGTTTGGTGAAGTAGATAATGCACGCCTTGTTTTATTCCATATTCAGAGTTGAAAGAAAAGTTGTGAACGGTTTGACTGGCTGGCCGAGTTAAAGCAAACCTGAAGAAAATAGTATACATAGTTGATGGATAGTCAGTCAATAACTCTAATCAAACAAAGACGAGAGTGAATGTAAACGGTGGATGATGTTCATTTCTTGTGAGTGCGATTGAAGCTTGGTTTGTAGTCAATGGGAAAGAGAAAGTATTCGTGGTTGCAGGGATGATTCTGTATAAACTATTGGACTAGAATGGTTACTTTATAACAAACCTTTACTCTAAGAAGAAGAAAGGGGTCATTCACGTGTAATTAACAGACTCCAGAGTCGCCCTGTGCCTCCCACTTGTGGATTCGATACACAGAGCACCTCTGAGATATCTTTCCTTCTTTGAGGTGAGTGTTGTATGAGTGTGAAAGCAATATTGGAAACTTTCAGAGTTCTTCCAAGGAGAACTTTCATTTTATCTTAATGATATTTGATTAACTCTCCAACCTTATGAAGTATTGAAAGAAGGAAGGAAATCAAGCAATGCTAAATTACATTTCAGATCTCACCACCTACTCACCTACTCAAGCACAACCGATTTTCTTTCGCTACAGATATCTATGTTTGAGATAGGGACTTGAAGTAAAGAAAGAGAAAGTAAGAGAAAAAATAAAACTATTGCTGAATCGACCACATTTTAGGTGACGACATTTTGGTGCCTGTCATGAATGTGGTTGCATTGTCTGGCAGTCAGAGGACGAGATGACTCATTGATTGCAGCTGCTGTTGTATTTCTATAATGGTGACCTTTTCTCAAACATCCATGTCAGTAACACTGGAGCTTGACAACATTCGACACTGCCACTACCAAAGCCAGCCTTTTATATCATTATTGCCAAAGAACGAATCCAACAAGACTTTCCCACGTTCTTGACAGGAACAAAATGCTTTACCACGTGCTGGTAAATTTAGCGGTAGAGAAAGTAACAGTGTGATGTGCCCATGCCACGAGGAATAAAATATTTCGTCATCTGGCACAAGAGAATAAATCAAGTTAGGGTATATGTCGTCTTTTGGCACTTTCGCAACTTGTTGGTTTTCCTATGTACTTCCAATCCAAGAGAAGGATGCGCTATGTTACAAGATGTTAGTTGGCTTTTATTAAGACTAGAATTTATCAATGTGTCCTGCTTTGCTTACAGGGGTACGAGAAAGTTGAGACAGTCACACTTTACCCTAGTGTCCCAATTCTTTAATTACTTTGGAGTGGTAGTTCCTACTATCCAGATGCGATCTCTCTCCTCTCCATAAGTGAAATGAAGAAAATCAGCTTAGGTTATGGAGAACTGATCTTAATCTTCGTTTCGGTTTGGCTCTAGATTAGGTTTGAGTTTACTCTACGTTCCATGACAGTAGTTGGCAGTCAGCATAATTTAGATTAGTGTCCTCTTTCTTTGTGTGAGCTCTTCTCATAAGGATTTTAGGCTAGATTAGATTTATAAATTAATTTATTAATGTAACCGTTTTACGCCTAGGGTTTGGGTATGAGGACTTACATAACTTTGTTCATGATGGAGAAACTGTAGGAATACATTTAGATCTTGATCGCCCTCCATTAGTCGCTATTAATAATTCCGTTTCTTAATGATAACTTTGAGATATTTGTTAGCTTTCCTTGGTTGAACAGAACGGAGAGTATATCTATATAATTGAGATCGATTAAATGAATTCCAGTTCCAAATTATGTCCACTATTAAGAGCAAAACGTTTAGTGCACGCGAAATCTCTGGTATAATTCCAGAATTGCATTTCTTCATAAGAAAGCGAAGTGATTTGTCTTTAAGACTGGTTTTATACGGATTCGCATTTGTGTGGGAGCAGGTTTAAAATAGAAATAAAAGAAATGATGCCCATCAAACCGGAAATATACGGGTTGCACTTTGTACTGGATGGAAATCGTTTAAATAAAGCATGTCATTATAACTATTATTGAACGATGGGAACGTATCCATACCGTAATAGGTTCTCTGGACTGATTATAAGATTGACAGAGGCGAGTTGTGAAAAGAATTTTAACGAAGCACTCGTAATACTCATTCTACGGGACGTGACTTCATTCCACTAATCCTCTTGATATTTTCACTTATCCGTATACGAATTACGTCAGGCTTTGTGTTGTTTTATAGGGGAAAACTTTCATCAGATCCAAGCAAACATTGAAAGTGGGTTAGTTAGAGTGGACTTTTGTGGAGTTTATCGATACTTGTATTTCATGGCTGATTTCCTTCAATTGATGTTGGGAATTTTATATTTTGAAATTGTTTCTCCGTCGGTATCCATTCTAGTTTTGTTCTACATCCGTCCAACGGACTGCTGGTTACTGGTTGAGTCTGTAGTTTATCATTATTATCTTGAAGTAAAAACAGCAGATCTTCGCAAGCATTTTCTACTTCTACAGTTCTGTATCTCTTAATTTACTTTCACTATACGTTATTGGTATGAAGAAAGACGAATAATAAAGCAATACCGGGTTTTGCTGAGTTAGGCAATTTAAATTGAATAAGATGTCATTTCTAAACTTTTTTTCCTTTTCGGCAGCTGTGAGAGAAAGTCTAATTTAATTGCATGAAGAATCCCAAGCTAAGGACATTTTGATTATTTCCCAATATCAATTTCGTACAACTCTTCATCAAAAAGCGTTCAGCCAGGAATAAAAATGGCAAAAGTACTTCAAAGTTGAAAATATATGCAGATATTATACTCTTGAAACGAGGGTTTGATAACTTTCTAAAAATACAGGACCACAGCATTTCCTTTCCTGTATTTTATCTGTACTAAAATGTCCAAAACCATTTGGTGTGGCGTGTTGCAAGAGCACACGATGACGACGACTTGGTCTTATCTTTTTCTGTTCCCTCTCTGATTTTCACTATTTTAGAGTCTAGTAAAAATCTTTCTCCTGGCCGGAAATACCATTACTGACTACCTAGGTAGATCAGGATGGATGCAGTACCTGTGGTATGCATATTATTGTGGTTCATGCTATTCTCTACATCAGAACGCTGCATGGTGCGTTCATGCTTCATCGTTCATGTTTTCATATCTGTCTCAGTCCTGCAATAAATTATGAATCTGTTCTATTCCCTGTTGAATCTGGAGAGAAGAGATGCAGCCAAGAAAACTGAGTGGAGAAAGTTCTTACTCCAAAGGGAAAGGAACTCAAGAAAATTCTACTGTATTAGAATGAAAGCAGTTGTGGATGTAGAGGTGAGGATAAGAATGAGAAAAGGATGGATTGTTGGCTTGGTCTGGCTTTCTCTTCGTGTCTTGTCGTTGGACTTGTGAGGAGTATCTCTATGAGATGCACGCAGACCTTGTTCCATCATCTTCCTTTCTTTTCGTGCCTTCTTCCAACTTTTCTTATGAATCGGGATTCATGTATTCCGTCGATTTGTTATTTGAAGGAAGACATGGCATGGAGGAAGACGATGAAGGAAGGAAACGTTGGCTTGTTGCTGGCCACTGTACTATAAGGAGGAGCATCTTCTTTCTGAAAATCTGTCCTCTTTTCCCCAGCCAGTCTAATATTTTACTCGTAAATGTGCCCGATAAATTGGAAAACATGCGTGTGCTGCAATTTGTCGATTACGTATTATCAATAACTTGTAAGAACTGATGCATAATGTCAAAAAAGGATAGAATATTTGCGATCCATTAAGTTTAATAGGAACGGAAAAATTTTGTTAATTTTACAAAACAATTTTTCAGTATGTTTTGGTACTCTCTCCCACACACACATAATCTTCTTGACCTGAATCAAGTAGTATTTGTGTTAAGAACAAAGATGGATAATATAATAAGTACTTGGCATCATATGTGAAACATTCATTCAAAAGTTTTTTTATTGTTTCACTTCATCTTTTCAAAAAGATTTATTCATTTCTTCTTCATGCTAAAATCTTGCTTGGGTATGAATTCCGTTTTGTTAGACAGTACCATTTTGAACTGAGAGTGTTGCACTTCTATGCCCTCTTCTTGCCTTTTTGTCGTATATTGCCATTTTTATATTCATCCCCTACTTATCCTTAAAATATACGACCAATTTAACATTTGGGCATAGAAATAGAAATGGTTTTACCATTCCATTCACACATTGCTCTTTTTGGATTGCAAAGAAAACCATTATTCTCCTCATACATCTTATCATCATTCACGTAGCGGATCCGAGAGCTATAAGAGGAGTCTCTTATTATGTAAATTTTGGATTTAAAGGCCGTTTTGTATGACAAGAAGGCAAGCATTACTAAAGCAGTTGATATTGTCGATTGTCTGTTCGTATCTTTTCAGCCAACTCTGTGCATTGCTCGCCTCGTATTTTATTTGCCACCCTATACTGGAGAGAACTTTTTTATGCTTCCGGTTAAAGCACGAATTTTAGTCTCCAGTAAAGAACTGCGCCCTACGTAATATAATTCTGCACTTTTGTTGGGTTGGCCACGTCGTGCCCTAGAAAAGAGTCGTACTACTACAACGTGCACAAAAGACATCATTAAATTTGCAGAGTAGAAAACTTGTCCCTTGTTCCGATGCGGCACTGCACGATAGTGTAGGAAAGTGATGTTTTGTTACGAAATGGCAACTTAGGAACCCAGCCAGTCAGCAGCTTTCTCCACAACATCAAGTGATCCCTCAAGGGGCTGTTGGGCATTTTTCTCAGAATTGAAATTATTTACAACTACACGGGTGGAGTGTATTAACGCAAAAGTAGCAAAAAACCCAAGATCTTATAGCTCTCGCTTTCTTGTCTCTTGGTAATGGTTGGTGGATGGGCGACAATGTAGAAAAGTGAGAGTGGAGTGCTTGCAGCCGGCAAACTCACAAACAAGTTTTGTAACAACAAATAAAGAAATGAAGTGGCTTTTGAATTTAACTTCCGCCTCCTGGGTTGGTGTCTTCAAAACAACAATAAAATCTTGCATTGAATTAGGATAATGTTGTGGTGCTCGTAAAGGTTTTATGGAGTTGTACTAATTTTTATCGTGAACTAGGTGCACGGTTGAAATCTTTGAATTCGACATGATAATATTTTTTTATTTTTAATAAATATTCTGTTGTTAGATTAAATTTTGTATTTTCGGATTGAGTTGTAAAAAACTAGAGTTAAAGATCATGATTCTTTCTCATACATTTATGCCAATTCGATATGTGGAAGAATCGATACACTCTGTCTATTCTGCAGAAGAACGTGCTTACCAAACAAATATATAAAAGTCACACACATTTCCAGAATAAGTATTTTTTCTTTCCAATACCAACATCTTATTTTGTAACTTGAATACACTCTAAGCCTCTTGACTTGCCTTGGCACGGCATCCATCAACCCCCAAATCCTACAAGTAAATGGGATTTCTGTTGAATGCAAACTGCTGATAATTTTCTAGTAAAAAATGGCCAGTTGTCTCAAATAAACGATGCCTGCCTTCTGTAACGCAACGGTTCGAATTGATAAAAGAGAGAGAGAGAGCAAATTTGGCAGTAGTCCTACCCAAGACCCCGAGAGGTTAAAGGTTATTCTGTAGTCTGTTGAGAGGCAATTTGCAGCCGGTGTTCTGCACACAATACACTCTCTACGAGTAGTCCATGTAATATTTATTTATGATTTATGTATGTAAATGAATACTATAAGCTTATGCATATGGATAGAAAGTGCAAATGAGCCATAATGTATCACTCTCCATCTTTCTTCGTACAGAGTTCAATGGGTGAATGAGAATGAAGTTTGCATCAGTTGTATTAGAATAAATTTTAACAAAGTTCTCTTCGGATTCCTTCCTGTTTCTGGTTTTCTCCCTGAAACTAAGCAAGCTTTATGAGAATTGACAGCCGTATACTACACTAGCAAAAGTAGAGAGGAATGAAGAGACAGATTACAGCGTAAACCGGGCAGAACAGGAGCTTATTATGCATTGAAAAAGCATTTCCGCGGATGAAAAAGGACTAGATAAAATAGGATAAAATTGCATAATATAAAATGAAGGATTTGAAATCGACGTGGAGCTGGAGCAGGTTGGTATGGGTGCTGGTGGGTGCAAAAAGGGCAGGCAGACAGAACAGAACGAAGGATTAAAGGATTGTATGCCTTTGCTGGTGATGAAGTTATCTTTCCTCGCAGGCAGAGGAGAAGAGGTAAATCCACAAATCCTATCTGTTTTCAAATTTCCTTTTTGTATTTTCTCCCCGAATTATTTTACACGCTTACTTACATCCCACTCTACCTAGCTTACCCACATCACATCACACATTCACATATATGGGCGGAAAAGCTCTGTTCTGTCAGAAATGATCAAAAGAATAAAAAGGTGAATGTGAGGACAATTTAGTTTAGGCTTGGACTGGAAATACAAATATATGGGCTTGAGTTTGTGGTCTGATGGACCGGTCATAATTTTTTTCGGGTTGCATGGTTTCTCTACTTCACTTTTCATTATTTAAATTTGGCTTCATTCAAGGCCCATGGGATGTGGAATCGGATAACGAAATGGGCGAAAATTGTTCCAGCGGCTTCTACCTGACCGACCACATCATAAATTATGATGGGTTAAATTTGCCTTCGTCCTGCGTACATTCTTCTCCA
>JAAXNX010001097.1:0-20091 GCA_036491905.1 Folsomia manolachei
GCAAAATCCCAGAATAAAGAGGAATACTTCCTTCGTCCTTCACCTCGGTAAGTCTGGGGAAAGGGAATGATAACGGGTAATTTATTTTGGAGAAATTTGCAAGTCTAAATTAAATTTTTTGCAACGTTGCAAATTTAATTCCGGAGAGTTTGTAAAATTAATTTCCGCAAAATTAATCAAATCTCAAAAAAAGAGACGTCGTCGTGGGCGGGACGAGATTTGCATGTTTTTTGGCACATGGAGAATCTGACTGAACTGCTTACACATTTAACATCTGTGTGGTTATCAATGGAGGATAAGCCGGGACAGGGGGGAGGGTTATCGATGGAGGAAGGTGTTAAACTGGGAGGAAGGCAAGGAGCTCATGTCATGATTTGGGCGCCACTGGATGATAAGCTCGGATTCCTGGGCAAATATCCTTGTCGGGCTGCTGTTCTTGTGAGTTTTTGCAATATTTTGGTTACCTGGACAGATTTATAATAAGTTACTTATCCATTCCAGATGCAGATGAGGTTTGACGGATCCCTCGGCTTCCCTGGGGGTTTGGTGGATGATAAGATTGAGCATTTACCTCCCTCCGAGGCCATGGAGGGTGTGGTGGCTGCACTAAATCGGGAGCTGGAGGAAGAGGTCAATGCGGATTTGGATCTTATCCAGGTTAAGGCTGACGATTATCTGTTTTCCACGGGGTACGGAAATCCGGATAAGAGGGTGGTTTGCCATTTCTTCACGTATCAGGTAAGGATAAGGTGTTATCAAGAGGAAGTCATGAGTGGATGTAATTAAACCAGGATTCATTTTGTAGACGACCCTAGAACATTTTAAAACGTTGGAGAAAGCGGCGCTGGACGCGGAAGACTATGGGTGGGTGAGGAAAACGTTAAAATAGACCAAAGTCTGGGGACAAGGGGTAATTAATCTGTTCTAAAATTGTAGGGGTGAAGTTCTGGGTCATCTCCGGGTCCCTCTGTTCACGATGCATGATGGGGATCGAGGATTTCCAAGATTTCTTAGGAATGTTTTTGCCGGATGTGCCAAAGAACAGTTGCTCCGGGGGTTGGTGGCTAATGGGATTTTTACAAAGGAGGAAATACAAAGCATCGATAAGTCCTTCGAGGCTTGACGCCCTGCGCAACATTCCAGGGATATTAAGGGTGCTGGGATAGCTCTGGTTTTTATGTCCGTTTTTGTATTTAAATTTAGAGTAGTCACTACAAAATCATGGCGGAAGGGTTATCTAAAGATAAAGAAGTATTTTATAATCACAGAATTATGTGGCTGGATGTAAATTACGTCATGTAATAAATGTTTGGTTCTCCATTTCCCATAAAAAGTAGAGGTCGGTCATTATTTAATTGTTGAATGCCTTCTTTCTCAGTCAAACCCGCCCGTCTTGCGCAACAATTACATAACAATCACTCCGTCCTGGGTGATTATACAAGATTTCCATTGTTCCGGAGGAATACGACAAACCCTGCCGCCAAGGTCCGTCCATGATTTCTGGGAACAATACCATTGTTTATGCAATGGCGCCTGGGAGAGTTGTGTAATATCCTTACATGGCGCTACTACGGACTGTATAAAATCCTGGCGACGCGACAACCCCGTCCGCAGTCCAAGTTTCTTGCTTCTTGAATCATGTCCAACTTTTTTTTGGTCCTGGTCTGCTCCGTGTCCATTGTGCAGGGTAAGAGAGACCACACCCACTCTGGGATCAGTTCTGGAGCCACACCCAACTAATCTTCATTTTTTCAGGTGTTCCAGCCGGTCTTCTCAATGGCGTCTTGGCTGGAGGTATCGCCAACGGGGCAAATATCCCGATAAACGCTGGCGTTCTGGGGAGTGCGGGTCAGTCTGCGCAGATGGCGAGTGCCGGTGGGGCTGGTATGATGCCAGGGGGTGGAGTTGGAGGCTATGGACCTGGTCCCATGCCAGGAGGTGGATATGGAGGTAAGATAAGTGAAGATAAGGCCAGATAAGAGAGGATAACTTATTTTGTGGATGTTGAAGGAGTTCCTGCTGGCGGAGTGGGAGGAGGACTTCTGGCGGGTGGTATTCTCAACGGAGCTAATATCCCGATTAACGCGGGAGTCCTTGGGGGTGCGGCTCAACATACACAAATGGCCAGTGGAGCTGGAGGCATTGTTCCGGGAGGTGGTGGCTACGGAGGCGGTATGCCCGGAGGTGGGTATGGGGGTGAGATAACAGAAAGATAAGCTAGGAGAGGAAGACGGGATTTCAATTGGTTAACTGGCAGGTTATCCAGGAGGCGGTATGCCCGGAGGAGGAGGGTACGGACCAGGACCCATGCCCGGAGGTGGGTATGGAGGCATGCCCGGAGGCGGGTATGGAGGTGGGTATGGAGGTTTGCAAACTAACAACTTTTTATTGACCTGTGATTGGAGATTAACTTATCTTTGTTTGAGCAGGACCAGTGGGAGGAGGAGGAGGAGGGCTATTGAATGGCGTTCTAGCCGGAGGAATCGCCAACGGTGCAAATATCCCGATTAATGCTGGCGTCTTGGGAGGAGCCGTGCAAAATGCGCAAATGGCTGGAGGTGGAGTTGGAGGTGGGTCAATTAAAAGTTTGGTCGAATATTCAACTACTTATCTTCATCCTGTGCTTATCAAGGACTCCCAGGCGGAGGTGGATATGCTCCAGGAATGGGTGGTGGTCCAGCCCCTGGTGGAGTTGGGGGAGGTTTGTTGGCTGGTGGGATCCTAAATGGCGCCAATATTCCTGTGAATGCTGCTGTTCTTGGGGGTGCAGCTCAAAATGCGCAGATGGCCAGTGGCGGAGGAATGGGAGGAGTTCCAGGAGGAATTCCTGGGGGTGGATATGGTGGTAAGGGCTCCATAAGTGACCTCAATAATGGACCGGGACTAAATTGACGGTTCTTCTTGTTTAGGTGTCCCTGGAGGAGTGGGAGGAGGTCTTTTGAATGGCGCTTTGGCAGGAGGAATTGCAAATGGAGCTAATATCCCGGTGAATGCTGCTGTTCTTGGGGGTGCGGCTCAAAATGCGCAGATGTCCAGTGGTAAGGAGACGAAGGAGGAGGGAGTTAAGATATTTCAAATGATAATTATTGTGTATGGACGTAGGAATGGGAGGCGGTGGGATGCCGATGCCAGGAGGGTATGGAAGATAAGGACATATTTTGATGAAATAATAAAGACAGTGATTTCCAAAGTAAAGTATGAAGCTTATCCAAATATTCATGACCATAAACTGACGCCAGAGGAATGCATGCTGACGGGATTTGACCCTGATCACAAAGGAATGTGTTTGTGACCATGAGTGAGTGGATGGTGCATTGTACTCTTTTAACAATGCCTTTGTTCATGGTCGAATTGCGAGGGGAATATTGTTTTGTTTTGTGGCCGACTTCTGAATTTATTTGTGACATAATTTACCCAATTTCTGAAATCTGAAGGTTATCATGTCCCCAAATTGTTGAGGAGTCCACCTCCTCTTTTGCATGCTCACTTTGGCTAAAGGAGCAATTAAACTCCAAAGGGAAATGAATCATGTTGACGTGGGTGGTGAGGTTATCATCGTGGATAAGGTGTCACTCTGTCCCGCTGGAAACTTGTCTTTCATGTATTGAGGTCCAAGATAACCTCCTTCCAACTTATTTCGAGTCAAGAAAACCTTGAGTCTCAGATTGCCTCCTCCTGGGGCAAGATAGCAGAGGAATGAGACTTTTTTTGGGGAAAGTCTCAAAATCCAGTTTTGCAAAATTATGGGGCCAAAAATTCTTGCAAATTTTGAACCCTTGAGTTGGGTTACACCTATTTATTTCAGAGTACACGCAAATATTTGAATAACCAAGTAGTTGGGAAATGTAATTAAATTACAGAGCTAATACCAAATCTCTAGTTTTTTTACTTGTGTGTTTTTTTTCATGGAATGGAAGGACAAGAGGGATGATATTTTATAAATAGTATGTAACTAGAAATAGTAGGGAGCATACTCTTTATTAAATGTGTTGCCTACTACAATAGCACAATTCCTGCTCATCACGCAATTCAGCAATAATTGCGGGTTAGAGACGAGACATTTTCAATGGAAGAGTTTTTATTCGGATTTTAATTTCATGGTCATTCTAATTACTTTTCTGTCACCGTGCCATGGTCATCGGCAACTAAGTGAGGGACTGAGAGGATGGTTGCATCATTAAAAAGAACGTCGTCTTGTTTGCTAAAAGTGCAGGCATGTAAATGACGCCACTCTTTTTTTGCATGGTAGGAAACTAGTGCTCTACCAAGTAGCAGATATTTTGCGGAGATGAGAATCAATTTAGACACGGATCTGGTCTGGTGTCGATTTATGATTTAGTTGTCTTCCAGCCTTTATCGGAGTAGGAGTCATTTTGGCAAGGACATCAAATTACGGAGTCATTCCAATTGTGAGTAGATTCATGGATAAACTCATTTCAATTAATGGCATTAAACACCAATTTATACGTAATTTGGTAACTTGAGACTCGTAACAAAGTGGTTATGAATTGTATTCGGATTGACTTGAACTCAATGTCCGATTAAATTAAATCCCAACGTTACATGTGCATCATGTAACGAGTAATTGATCAATTTTATCATGATATATTTAAGTATCTGTCCATTAAATGCTATCTGGAAACAAATATTATTTGAGCTATGAATGCATTCACGATAAACAAGCCAATTGATTTCACTTCGTCTCATAATAAACATTTGGATGTTTATGAAACGCATTGTCTTGTGATAATCGAGGCATTCACTCACGTGCCTTAGTTTCACAATTGTTTTCCAGTCAAGTGTCATTGTTCATTCCGTTAAAATCCGGTCAACATACTTTCCCAAGAACTTATCCATCCCTGGATAAGAGCAAAGAATAAAGGAACGCAGTTAAAATTGAGGCAGATTGAGAAATAACTTGTGAATCCTTCTTAACTTCCAGATAAGCACCATGACCAAAGAAGACGTGCCTAATGGAGGAGACGCGCCTCCACCACCACCCCCAGAAGTACCCGCAGAACTCCCACCACCCACCCCGGAAGAGGTTGTAACTCCGGAAATTGTAGACAAGCTGATAACCGGCTACAATCCGGACTGCTCTTTGGTCGACTTCTCTGCGAAGCTGGGCACAAAAATCGGTGATAACTACATGTCCATTATGTACTCCGTTTCCCTGAACCTACTCAACCGGAAGACTTCCGAACCCGTGAAGTTGGACGTGATGCTTAAAACTATGCCTCGAAATCCTATGCGACAACAGATGATCAATGATTCCGGAGCATTTATAAAGGATGCCAACATCTACGATCAAGTCCTTCCTAGGATGATAACCTTCCAGGAGGAGAAAGGACTTGGGGTCGGAGATATCGTGGCGGCTTGGCCAAAATGCTATGTTACCTTTAATGATGGTACGGCGGACTATTTGGGAATGGAGGACTTGAAAGTTAAAGGGTAAGGGGCTTATCGACACATTACTGGGTCACTGACTGGTGTGTTTATGACCAGGTTTAAGATGGCGAATCGTTTGGCCGGCCTGGATTTCGGGCATGCGTCCCTAGTCCTCCAAAATATTGCGAGGTTTCACGCCCTCTCCTTTGCAATGTTTGGTGGGAGTCGGGACAAGATCATGTCAACCTATCCTTGGCTCGAGGAGAAAATGTTTCCAGCCCCAGATAAGGTTCAGGAACCTATGAAGATGTGGATGAAGTCTATGTTCGCTCAGGAAGCGGATATCGTAAGAAAAGAAGGTTATCCAGAGGAGGCCGCGTTGGTGGAGGATCTGATCAATGATGACTTTTGGGTGATTATGAACCAGTTGATGAATGGGGGTGAGGGTCACTTCTCGGATAGTGTGGTTATCAATCATGGCGACTGTTGGACGAATAATATGATGTTCCATTATGGGGATGGAGATAAGACGCCAAAAGACCTGAAATTTGTGGACTTCCAGCTGGCACGATGTGCTCCGAGGAGTGTGGACTTGAATTACTTTCTCCATTCCTCGATCCCAATTGTGGATTTGAACACGAGGGAGGAAGAGTATTTGAGGATTTATCATGAGGAATTTATTAGGTTTGTGGGAAAGTTGGGTGTGGTTCCGGAAGAGTTTGGGAATCTAAGTTGGGACTCGTTTCGGGAGGAGTATGATCAATGCAAGTATTACGGGGTGGTTATGGGGCTTATGTTGGCGCCTATACTGTCCGCGGACTCGGCGGATGTGCCGGATATGGAGAGTAAGATAAGATAAGATGAAAGAGATGATGGTGAATAAGGAGATAAGATGGTTATCTTTTGGTTACAGCGATGAAGGAAGAGGACTGGACTGGGGATGGGGCTACGGATTTTATGAAGCAACTCATGGGCACGAAATCGGATTCTACCAAGAAAATATTAAATTTGGCAGTGAATCATTTACCAAAATGTGTACAGATGGCTAAGAAATAGGAAGAGGAGGCAAAGGATGTCTTAAAATTATGTATTTTACTGATTTCACTCCAGTTAAGCTGACACTAATGCGTCAGGGGGTTATCCTTTTCACAACTTGAATCATTTCATTATACACTTTTTAACTCTGTAAAGTCTATCTGTAGCTGGTTTGAGTATTACTAAATAAACTGGAGCCAGTATTATTTTATCCTTACTTTATCTGGAATTTAATCAGGTGGAACTTCCTCATTTTGTATGGCACCCAGCACCTCGTTCACGGAGAATATGGGGAGGAGTGACTCATTATTGGAGAGGTGTGGTAAATCATAGCATTCCTCCTCTTCGTCGTCAATGCATATTAATTCTATCCTGGGACCGGAACTGGAAGATAAGGTTGGTGCTGGCTCCAGGGAATTATCTGAATTAGGTGATGATAAGGAGTTGTTTTCAGGTTGTGAATTGCAAACAATTTTGTCGAAATCGGGAGGCGGGGAAGGAGCAGCTTTCTCGTGAATAGACACCTTCTCCAAGTGTACCTTGATTTTGGGTATGTTATCGAAGGATAAGGCAACACGTCCAGTTTGAGGGTGGGGCACAGCCAAGAATGGAAGGGGTGTGGGGTCGGCTACTCTCTTTTTTGATAATGGACCAGCTCCACCTCCTCTTTTACTTAGTTGCAATGGATTTCCGGCCTCATCCAATTTTCTTGTGGGAGGCTTTCCACCCGTTCTTTTACTCAGTTGGGGACGAATACTGGGCTCAACTTCCACCTCGACAGGTTTGGGTGGAGCAGGTGCTAACTTGTCCAAATGTATCTGGTTCTTGGGAAAGTTTCTCAAAGATAACCCAACAATTTGGCCGGTTTTTGGATTCGTTCGGAATGCTGGAGCTTCAGTCGTCGGAGAATTTGTTGGAGTCGTTCCTTTTTTACTCGGTTTTCCATCCAATTTCCGTCTTTTCGACAAAGGTTCTGGCGTCATCATGCTTGTTGAAGTTGCTGCTGATTCTGGAGTCGATTCTTTTCCTGTGGATCGTTTTCTTTTGACTTGTTTTCCTTCAACTTTCTTGGCTGAGCCTGATGACTTGGGTTTTGCTGCTGTTTTTGGACGTCCTCTTGGTTTACGAAATGATTTAGAGGTTGGAGGAGGATTTTTATTAGATTTTGCACCGGAATCACTCCCGGTTTCATGGTCGCTCTTTGTTATCTCTGGAGGATTGGGAGTTACTGACTCTGAAGCTGCCTCCTTGGATTCGACGACCGTTGGCTTATCTTCCACCCGTGGAAGGACATTCTTCTTCTTAACCGACGCCAGAGTAAAATCCGCTTCAACCCCAATCATCAAAACTTCCATGGCTGAGTAAACTTGGTCCTCCTTATCCATCGAGATAATCATTTCACCCGTGTAGCAAAGGGTCAGAAGAAGCGTCATTATTTCCAGAGAGATGTCCGGAAGCACGATTGTAGCCAAGTCACCAGCAACCTGGACAAAAGGAGACTGGTTAATAAACACTTGGCAATAGTAAATACTGGCAGATAAGTGAATATCTCCCAAGATAACGTACCTGTCGACTCATAATGAATCTGAGGAAGGGAGACGCCGACACAAGAACGGCCCGATGTGCACCCACCTTCCCATCAGAGCAGGAGAGAATGGTATCCAGTGGGGGACGACCTTCCAATATATGCCCAAGAACGTGGCGACCCACCAATTTCTCTGTGGGATCTGGATAACAACGCTAATTAGAGTTATCCAGGATAACTTATCCTCATTGTAAAGGGTTCATAATGCTTATCCTTACCGCTGATAAGGGTCCCAGGGGCTGGAGGCAGGTCGACAGGGTCACAAGGAATGTTTTGAAAGGATTCTGCTCCAGTTTCCTTCTCCAGTTGTCCAGTAGTTTGTTGGGGTGGCGCAATCTCTCCGGGTGGGTGGAGGGGGCTCTCCATGATCTCCGAATTGCAATTAATTTTTAAAATGTGTTAAAATTGTTAAAATACAATTGCCAGGCCAGATAATTAAAAACTTTTAAGTTCCGAGGAATAAAATGGGAATTTAAATTAAAATTTAAATTAAAATTTTGGACTCGTTTCAAAAAGGCCGGGAGGAATTATTTCTCAATATACCCCATCTCGCAGGAGTGGCATGATAAGACATTCCAAATCAAAGATAAGTGTCTTATCTACAAAATGTGTAAATTAGTCATTTTAAAATACATTATATTTATTTTAGTTGAGCTATACTGAGCTATTTGTACTGTAAGGTAAATGCACCGGGGTGTGACTAATTTACATCGCATTAAAAAATTTTATACCTGAAATTTATGCCAATTTTAAATAATTTCCTAACTGAACAAAGTTTAAAGTTAGAAACGTGATGAACAAAAAAATTTACAAATTTAGATCCCGAATTTCAAATCTAAAGAGGAACCTTATGGGCACGTTTACAAAAAAATCAAAGATAAAGTAAATTAAAATAATTCATATAATTTTAACTAAAAATTTAAATTACAATCTAAAGATCTCATACTGTTAGTAAAATTCTAGCACCCTTAAAAAACTTTAGACCTTTCAACCTCATCAAAAATATCTCAATGAATAAAATTAAGAGAAAAGTAGTTTTAGAAATATTTATAAAAATGAGCATATTATTGTAAATATATCAATTACATTTCTTGCTATTGACTAATTTTCATAGTATTTTTGATTATTGTTCACTAATAAACACTGATTTGATTACAGATATTTGTGACCATTATTGAGATTTACAGTTTCACAAAGTTACTAAAATTTAAATATAAGCCAATTGGATACCATTTTTAACAAGTTTTCTACGACAAATTTAACAATATCCTTTTATAAATAGTTGGATATAATAACAAAGAAAATGCGAGGGTGCCACAAAATGGTTTCAACAAAGTTTTTTTCCTCCTTTTCCTCCCTTTCCTCTAGGGAATTTCTCTTTCTCAGCTTCATCCGCAGCATCCAATAAATCTTGTGGGCGAGCATATTTCAAATGATCCGGAACCTTTGCCTTGTACGGAGGCCGAGTCTGGAGCAACCTCACAGTGTCCCACACGTAGAAAGTGAACAATCCAAAGAAAAAGACTTGATCCAGCGTCAGTGCCAGCCAGGATCTGAGATAAAACTTTGGAATATCCCTCGGAATGGCGTGGACCCACTGTCGCATGTCCAAAAACGCTGGTAGAATATACCCATGACACGTGTTGATGACCGAGTTCTTTAAATCCATGACACGATACGTGGGTTGAAGATACTCCACCTCAATCCGTCCCATTTGAAGGGCAACCCCAAATGCGGCAAAGATTGCAGCGCATTGATGCCGTACAAAAAGGATTGTCCTTCGAACACGGCCTGGAACACGGAATACTCCAGTTTAATCATTCCTTTACAAATAAAATAGCAATAATTCCTCTATTTTCCACTCACCCTGTCTCACCAACAACCAGTAGGCTCTGGGATACTCTTCGGGCGATTCAATCTCGTCCACATCATCGGATTCCGGTTCAAATTCCACTTCATCATAAACTTCATCCAGTTCCACCATCCGATACGGGTTGAATCGATCAGTCCGACAGTATCTTGAGTGGACGTAGGCATTACTCATGGATATGTAGAGAAGGGGGAGGTAAATCCACCAACGTTTCGGGTGTCGGAGAGTAAAATACATACAAATCACGCCATAGTTGAGAGCATAGTAGTGAGAGTACTCGTTAATTCGGAGGAAATAGGAAGCATACTCCGAAATATGTTTGGGTTGGAGGATGATTCTTGAGTGACCTTCTGCCAAAGCAATTTCCAACTCCTTTACGTGACGATCGTAGTGATCTGAAGGGAATAAAGAAAGAAAGAAAGAATGAATGATGGGCGTCGCCAAATTGGCGAATGAAAGGACAATTTTAATTTTATATTGGTAATAAACTACTTACCTCGTTGATCAACCCAGTCTCGAACTTTTCGGATGATGGACCACTCCCGTTTGTGGTCAGGATTCATATTGTACTTGATCCAGGATGGAGCGATTCGTCGCCATAATCGAAATCCCTGGGGGTGAGGAATAAAATCAGAAAATTAGACTTGATATCTAATAATCTACAAGAAGGACAGTTAGCTTACCCAATGCTTCTCTTCTTGCTGGATGTAGTCAAAGCCGATTTGATGGGCGACATTGTATTTTTCCAGATTCGGAGGATTGACAGAGTCATCAGGAAGGTCCAAGGGATCCGGAATGTTGCAGAGGTCGCCTCGCATCCTCATCAGCAAAATTTCACCACCAAACATCTCTCCAACTTGCTATCCTCCTCTCTTAATTGTTAAAGTTGCAGAAGATCATTCACCTCACCTTTAAAATTACGAATTAAATTAAAATAGAAGTTAACTCTTGAAAAACCTGGATTTTTGCTCAAAATTCTAGAAATTATCCAAAATTATCCACTTACCTCTCTCAAAGTAAGTCCCAATACTTTCCAATAGCAAAGACTACAGCCACCAGTTAAACAATTGTTTGAAAATTGTAAATAAATTAAAATTTGGATAATTTTGCTCCAATAATCCACTCCTCCTCAGTCTCTCCCAGCTCCGTGCCTGGCGCGAGAGTTGAATTCTTAAAAAACCACTTCAACCACCAACTTCAAGTGACGAGCCACTCAACTTTGTCTTGTTCCTTCGTCCAACCTGACCTCTCCTGACCTCGTGCCTAGTCCCACCACGACGTAGGAGGAGGAGGACGGAGTAGAGGTCACAAGAGGTCAACCGGCAACCACGCCACCCACTGGCTAGCAGCAGAGCAGTGCTCACAATTTCTCGTTTAAGGTCATTCACCTGAGTTGACAGCCTGGAAAGTTCTGGACGTTTCTGGAGAGGTCATTCCTCCCTTGGCAGCCCTTGGAGATTTCCTCCATTTTTCCTCTCTTCTCCTCCGCCAGCACGGACGCAAGATTCGGCTCCTCTCCAAATTTGCTCAAATTTGGAATTTCGTTTAATTATCCGAATAAGTAATCAATTTGTAGTTTGTCTGCGTCGAAATGTCGTCAGATTCCACTGTCCCCAATGAGGAGGAGGCTCCATCCAACCAAGAAACTGGAGTCTCCGACACCATGGAGCAGGAACAACAAGGTTTGTCCGCGCCCAAAGATCAAGGGCCCCCGGTCAGGGAGATCCCTGCTCCTAAGCTCAATTCACACAAGGTCGTTGCAGCAAATTACAATCAGCGCAATCCTGGTGGGTTTCCGGGTCTTTTCCTAGTTTTGTCCGGCTTTGTTGCGCCTTGTCCTAGTTTTGATAACCTTGCCCAGGCTTATGTAGTTTGATGGCGGATTCTTTGGGTTTTGGCGGAGGAGCTAATTTTTTCTGTTTTTTTTTCTTATAGCGGTGCGGCGACTGATGTGTGAAGCTCAGGAAATGGCGTGTAGTGAAGAGAGATTTGAGATTCATGCCGAGCCACTGGCGGATAACTTGTTTGAGTGGCACTTTACCTTCAGGGGGCCTACGGATACGGTTTATAGTGCAGGGATTTATCATGGGCGCATCATTCTTCCGTCAAATTATCCGATGAGTCCTCCGGAAATCGCGATTCTGACGGTGAGTCCAGTTTAATGCATTTTAAACCAGGTTTTGAGAGCTGTTTGATAAATGACTGTGTTTTTTTATTTTTAGCCAAACGGGCGGTTCCAGACGTCGACTAAAATTTGCCTTTCGATTTCAAATCATCATCCGGAGACGTGGCTCCCTTCGTGGGGAATAAGGACGGCGGTTACGGCTCTTCGAGCTTTTATGGCGGCCGATAGCCCTGGTGCTATTGGCTCCACGCAGTGCTCAGAGTCTGTTCGGGCGCAGTTGGCCGTGGATTCTTTGACTTACTGTTGTCCGGATTGTGGGCCGGTGGCGCGACAGTTGGCAATTGTAAGTTGGTGAAAGAAATTAAGTGGAAATTATGGTAATTGATAGTTTGCTTTATACAGCCAGCTGCGGATGGGGTTTCTTCAAGTACAAAAGATGCCATTGGACCTTCTGGCGATGCAGCAGAATCTCCAGACACTGATGAACCCGGGCCTGCCTCTGATTCAATTTTGGACGGACGTTTTGAGGAAAATGTCCGCTTAATGATCGAAAACGACACTGTGCCACCACAGTTTTACTATGACTCTTCGGATGGTGAAGGATCCGGTAACTCGGATTTAGAGAATTACGCAAGAGTGGCCCCAGGTAACTGCTTCTTTACTATAATTAATTTTGTCTCCGTCTCCTTACTTATTAAAAAGTAATGAACTTATCCTTCTCCACAGAGCCCCAACCAATGCTCACTCAAAGTTCCCTCGAGGAGGATCTTACCCAGCCACGAAATTGTCGCCCACGCAGCCGACGTCGACCCGTTGATCTCGAAAACCTGTCGCCACGCCGTCATTCTGCCACAATTCGGGAAAATTTACTAAACGGCGAGCTCCGACATGCCGCTATGGATCCTAACTATATCCCGCAAGCTGCGGTATTTCCGCCAGGGCAACTGGAACGATTCCGTCGCCAAGCGGAACGCCGGAAGAGAGTTTTGTTCGATGTCTTTGTCTATTTGATGGCCGTTATAACCTTTATTTGGTTCTGTAGTATATTGTATACTCGAAATTTCTCGTGATTACTGCAGCCACAAGGCCAAAAATTATTTAAAATTAAAAAAAGTCAATCAAATGTTATTTTTATAAGGGAAAAATAACCCACCAAATTCCATGTTACCAGTTTATCCTCTACCCGTGCTGTATACGTACAATAATAGGTTATTAATATATTTTATAAATTGTTTAAGCCATGTCATAATGTTAGCTATAAAGTGCCCAAAAGGAAATAAATAAAGGCTGAGATGTTTTAAGAGCGTATTTATCAATCTTGTGTCTGTGACTGTATTTAATTTCTAATTTATTTAATTTCTAACTTTAAATAATTTAGTTAATGATTCCAAAAGCATTTTTGCTAATATTTGCATGCTTTAATGACAAAAATAGCGTCCTCTTCCTTTAATTATCCACAAATTTATTACAGGACAAAAAATATACATTACATCATCTCAATTAGCATTTATCATAAATAGCTACAACTAATTAAGTAGATAACTTGTCCAATTAAAGACTAACAGCTGGATTGGAACTAGTTGATAAAGGTTAAAGTATCTTATCAAGAAGATACAGAATTAAGTGTAGGAAATGTGAACAATGTGAAATTAGCCAAATGAGAAAGTTTCAAGGACAGAGTAAAATGTAAAAGATAAAGGATAATTTAGAAAAATATCTCCTTTTTACACCTCTTGGACTGGGTATAAGTTTGTAGAAAAGAAAAGTTACTGGGATATAGAAGCCTTAAGTCGTTAAGTCTGACATCAATACTAATTTGACTACTAATTTCTAATTTCAGAAATATACTAATTTCTGGTTGGTTATCTTTCAAGTTTAAAATCTAATCCCACTTCTACTCCAACTTACTACATGCACCAGATAACAACAAGATAACACTGATTCATAAACCACAGCTAACACTAATCCAACTAATCAATCAGGACGTGATTCACGTCCTAGCTTTTTACCAATCCTTTCCTTTCTCGGTTACATAAGTAGTCACCGGTAAATCATGCCCTACTATTCTACGGATAAGGTAAAAGCCATTTGTTGCATATAGATAGCTACCACAATATTTTGTCTACTTATTACTTCTACTAGAAATCTTGATAACTTCAGAAATGGACGTCTGGTGTCTTGTCTTTGTTCCCAATTCTGGGAAGACGCTCCCCTCTCCAGCCACCTGTTAAGAAAGAAAGAAACGTTACTCAAATCCAGACAAAGGAATCCCATTCTCCAGGAAATGACATAACAAAGAGAGAAAGTAAAAGAGAAAGTGGTTCATTACAATTTCCAGGAATTCTCATACCTTCTTTATTCAGGATTCCCATTGACATCCATAACTTGGGCGTCCTCCTCCTCCACAGGAATCTCTTCATCTCCACCCTCATCTATGATGAGGTCACCTTCCGGAGGATCTTGGGACCCATTATTTTCCTCTTCCACACCCACTTCCACCTCCTCCTCCACCTCTTTCAGGGAGAGATCTATTGCAGCCTGGATCTCCTTTTCTTCCTCTTCCTCCACCCCTCCTTGGGCATCAGTGGGAGGAGGCTGCTCCAGGCTCACTTGTTGCCCCTTGTCGCCAGACTCGTGGAGTAGGAATGGGATTGGGATTGGGACGGGAAAGGGGACAGGATATGGGATGAGGAGGGTGAGTGGGGGTGGTGGAGGATGGAGGGAGTAGTAGGGAAGGGGCAGAGGTCGTGGCAGAGGTGGTGGGGGTGGTGGAGCAAGGAAGGCGTGGTCTGAATCCTCAGTTTGTGTGGAGACGTGAGTGGCTGGAGGTGGGGTTGCCGCTGTCTCGGTTTGGGAGTGGGAGGAGATTGTCTGAGGCTTGGGTGAGGGTTTCTGGGTGTCTAGATTTACCCCGGGAGAGGTTTCTCCAGGATATCGTCGCTTTGGGGAGCCACTCCCATTGGGATCCAGACCTACACCAAGACCACGGGGTCGTAGAGACTGACCCTGGCATGGTCCTGGACCTGCGCTATGACCTTGAAGTTGACCTTTGGACGTGATTGTGGTGGTTGTGGATGCGGCTGCCATTCTGAGGGAGGAGGAGCTCATTTCTCCACCCACATGGAGTCCAGAATGGGTTAGAATCGATCCTGTCCGCCCGTTGACCTCATGGCGCTGTGGAGAGAAAGGAGAAAACATTATTATTTACTTTCACCGGAAGAGAAAGCGAGTAAAGAACTAACCTGTTGGACGACGACCATTGTTGAAGTTGGCGGAGTTCCTCCTTGCCTCCCACCCGAATGACCTTGGCTCATGAGATTGTGCAGGTCCCCCGAGGAATTCCCCAGGAACTGCATTTGGTGGAGGTGCTGCTGGTGGAGGAACTGTTGCTGTAGCTGCACTCTCTCCATGGCGTTGACGTTGGCGTTCTTGCGCCCCTTGGCTGAACCTGGACTTTGACCTGGACCGGAGTACCCGGGCATTAGCTGACCTCCAGAAGCGTTGAAGTTAAAACCTTGCATGGCCGCGATGGCTTGGATCATTTCCAAATTCATGGGTTGGCCATTTATCACTCCGTAACTTGCGACCTGTTGCGCGGCCACTTGATGCGCGGCAACCTGTTGCGCCTGCGCCTCCACGAGAGCCTGTTGCTGTTGATGCAACTGTTGTCGTTGGCGTTGTTGTTGGAATAGGTGGCTCTGGTGGAGGGTGTGGTCCATGCTGGAGTCATCATGCTGGGTGGGCACCATCTTCTTGCGTTTTCGTGGAGAATTCTTAACGTTTGAGCCAGGATTGTCGGGGGACGGGGCCCGGCGTCTGGTGGAGGGAGCAGGACCCTGAGGTCGAACTTTGACCCGGGAACTGGGACCTTGAATTTGAAATTGGGTGGAGGTTGATGCGGCGACTTCAGCTGCGGCGGAGAGCATGGCGAGATTTGTGGGTGGGTGGGGTGCAAAGTCTTGGGAGTGGAGTGTGATAGATTCTTCTGGAGTAGGGGGTCCAGTGGGTGTGGCTCGGTTTTGAGGCTCGGTGGAGTGGGACTGAGACTCCTGTCCGTTTCCATCTCGGGATGACGCCTTCTGTCTCCACATGGCGGGTGTGATTAGGCCCAAAACGTCTCGGGAGGAAGGTCTGGACGTGGGTGGGGCTGGGTCACAATTTCCAGGGTCTGACGCCAAGTTGGACTCTTGGAATGTCTGGAATCAATAAGTTTCCGTTATTCGTCTGGCGAATTTCGTCACAAGGAAGCAAGGAAACCTTGTTCTGAACAAGTGGGAAAAGCAGGAAAAAATGGCAAGCTCGGAGAAAGTAGGCGCCATTGTTGTGGGTGGAACAATGCCATTGTTAGCTTATCACTCACCTTAACTTGCTCCCAACCCGCGGAGATAACCTCTTCCGAGAATAGTTTGACTTTGTAGTTAGTGAGACAGTCGTCCGAGCAGAATCTGGACTCATCCACCAAACCACTCCCTCCAGTGGGTGGGGTGGAGTCTAAACTCCCTCCAGAAGAGCACCAATAACAATTTGATCTCTTTTTAAAACTATCTCGACGATACATGTGGAAACAGAGTTCAGAGCAGAAGAGACCATTCTCCGCGCCGCGGCCCAAGGGACCCTTCCCACACCACGCACAAGCTTTTGGAGGCTCTAAAGGAGGTTATCAAGAGGTTATCGGTGGCTTATCAAGAAGGTTATCGATTCGCTACGAACCTGTTGGGAATGGTTTACGAAGATCAAGTACTTGGTCAGTGGTTTCCTGCAGAAATTAAGAGTTTAATCACAATTATGGTGTCCCTCTCAGAGCTGGAGGAGGAATGAAGGAAGGAAGGATCGTGCAAAATGCTACCACAACCAAAATCAAGATAAGAAGGAATCAGTAAACAATTCAGTCATGCATGATACTGACGCCATGCCGTTATCTCGCCATGCTATGGAGGGAATAAGTCAAGGGTTAAGTCATGCTGGAACAGGCACTGGTTAAGGAGAAGGGTGTCGGAATACAGTACAAGTGGCTGGGAATGGTGATAAGGCTTCGAGTAAGAATAAGTGGAATGCGTCATAAATATCGGGATAATAAAGTCAACTCGCTAATGAGTGTGACCACGTTTCAATATTTATTTTATGGACATGAAACTAGGCTCGAATTGCAAAGTCCTGATTTTGGGCTGGTGTAAAATATTAAACAAATATTAGACGCTGTGTTGGATAAATATTTTGGTTAATTTAACCCTTTGATGTGAAATAGGGATTAGTGAGGAGTTTAATCCGGTGTCCAGCCATCCAAAGAAAGTCTCATGTGCCTGATTAAATTTGCTAAGGTCTCGATTAAAAGGGGTGATGAGCATGTTAGAGGATTTGGATTAATTTATTGGAGAGAATTTGGATAAGTAATAAATATTGGGTTAATTAAGGAGACCCGGAAATGTAAACTTTGTAGTTTAAGCTGGTTAAGGTGACCAAACCTGTAGGAATGGCTGGAGGCGAGGAGCAGATTTCTTGAGATTAGATCCATGCAAATTATTCTTTGATGTTAAAGGTATCTCAAATCAATTCTACAGGTATTGACAAGAGAAAGTTGTCATATACACACAATTCCATGCCAATTTCACAATAACTACTGGGAATGATTGGAATAATGATTTCCACAAGTCTCCATAACTCTCACAATTGTGCATTTCATACTTTCAGGTGCATTAGACAAGTTAAGACAATGCTATTGTGACAACGCTATTGTCACAGCGTAAGGAGTTGGTTAGTTAGTTTGCATGAAATCCGATCCCACTCTTGGAGAAAAGTGTCCAAGTCATGTAACCCAATCTTAGCAGCAAGAGTCAGAGATGTTACTACAAGTTTATTACTTTGTTTTCCCGGCCAACCAACCAAGAACTACCCGGGTAGATAGGTAGACTAGACTACGAGAGACGGACCCGGGTATCGGATTTCCTTGCAGGAATCAAACTACAACCATTAGAATATCCAATCCATCTTTGGACTAACTAACCAAACCAATATATTAGAGAGAGAGATGTAGTAAAATATCCAAATGCATGCCGTTATTGGATCCGAGCCCAGGATCAGGTTCCCAGGTCCGGATCCTGTTACCCCCTAAATGCCTCCCTCTTCTAGATGCTCAATAGTGTGCTAGGTACGGGATATTAGGATGGAATACCAACCAACCAAATTATTTGGTGTTTCAAAAGAATAATGGCACAGAATTGGGCTTAAATCCATGCATTTAAGAAATGGCATGGAATTTGCATGCAAAAACTGTGCAAAAAAGAAATGCTTGCAAATATGAAGCTAAGGATCCCATGCATAGTGGAAAATAGGAGAATGCTCCCCAAAGAGAAAGTTGTGGCTGTGAAGGTGAGAGAAAGTAATGAAACATTGGACTTACCTCGACTTCCATCTCTGTTTCCTCTCTGGGACGGGAGATGAGCTCCCTCTTGATTTTAAGATCACCTCCGGAGTGAAACATGGCGACAAGGGTTTCACCTGGGAGTGGATGTGACCTTGGGCGTTGACTCCGGCCCGGGATAACTGCAATTATTTCGGGAGAGTCGCGGTCGTGATCTATTTCCTGGGTGGGATTTTCCAGGGATTCTCCGCCCGATTCCGGGCTTATTTCGGGGTCCTCCTTGACTTTGTCTTGTTGATCTTGATCCTGAGGGTTGTCTGGTGAGGTCAGGGTCAGATTGGGATCTCCGGTAAGGATCTCTTCGACCTTTTTTTGCCTTTTTGAACCCCACTCCAATTTGCCCACCTCACAGGCGAGATGACTCAAACAGTTCAGTTTGGAGAGGTCCACACTGGATTCAGGGGGTGGGGCTGGGGTGGTAGTCCTCTCTCCAGAGAAATCTCCTCCTTCTCCAGATAACTTTGGAGTTTCAGCCCCTGCTCTCGTCTCAATAACGACGCCACCCGAAGTAAGGGAGCAGTTGGATCCTTGTCGTTGTCCTATGGTGCCTAAACCACTCCCATACGACGATAAACTTGGAGAATGACTCCAAATTGTTTCCTGGGACGTCCCCTGAGACCTTGGACGGTCTTCCTCGGAATCTAAGTAGCCGTTCACTAAAGCATTTGAGGTGACCGTGCAACTTGGCACTGTTCTCCCTTTGGGTGGACGGGGAGGAGTGTTAATCCTGGAGAAATGTCCCCCGGAGGAGGACAAGGCTGCTGCGGCTGCTCGTGGAGATATCTCACTTTTTGGGGGATTATTGAGGATATATTTTAATGAAATGTCGCCAGAATCCACGGCCCCATTTTGCACCCCACCGGAGAGGAGGTTGGCTAGGCTGACGTTGGCCAAGGGATGGAGGGAAGTCCGGGATGGAGACAGAGTTGGCTCGGAACTAGGCTGGAAGAGGAAATTGAGACGCATGAGAATTCACTGGGTTAGGCTATTGTGACCTTAAAATTCAGATGCCAAACGGAAGTGAAATTGAAAGTGACCTTACTCACCAGTGCCTTAGGACCAGGACCACTCCCACATCCGCTCACAGGCTTGTTGTTGGCGGAAGAGTTTGAGTTGTGATTGTGTGAAGAGTTGGCTCCATTCTGAGGTGAAGCTGCCCAGTTCCAGGAGTCTAACTCGGCTCGAGGTATTGGTGCGGGTTTGGGTTTTCGTCCCCGACCACGGCCACCACCACCACGACCGGATTTGGCGACTCGTCCTCCACCCCGGCCGTTGGATTGGGAGGCGCGTGGATGGGGGAATAATTGAGTCATGTCCGCTTCAAAGGCGGTTTGAGATGGGGTCAGACTCCAGGATCGGGAACATCCGGGGACGGGATGAGATGGAGATTGGGTTTGGGATTGACCTTGAGATTGACCTTGACCTTGTTGACCTTGAGCCTGCGCCAAGCTTTGGTACTGCATCTCTAGGTAGTGATTGTGAGCTTGGACCTGTTGCCAATAGTGGCGTTGGTTTTGTGCGAAGAGGGACGCTTCCCGCTCCAAGGCGGCGCGGTTTCGTGTCTCCTCCTTTTCTGGGGTGGTGGTGGGGTCAAAGGTCATCCTGCTGGGGCAGCGACAGGATGCGGAAGAGGTGCAGTGGGCACTGGAGCGGAAGAGGTGGGAGGATGG
>JAAXNX010001098.1:0-20088 GCA_036491905.1 Folsomia manolachei
GCGCCTGGATTTCTCTTCATCTTGATTGATTGATTGGAGTAGATTGTGTCCAGCCAAAATGCATTCATCCGCAGAAAACAACAGGTTTCACTGTAGGATTGGATAAAGTTTCGAATTCCGGTTTTTTTGTGAAAATCTCACCCACCTTGCTACAGGCTACTGAAAATGCAGAAAGTTCCGAAATAGTATATATTTAATTTCACTCGTAGGGCGTTAACTCGGACCAATAGTTTTTTCTTGGGAATTTGAGACACTCAATCTTTACCTTCTTCTCTTTCCCTATTAATTACCAAATTCCCTTTATTTGCGCAAATTTGCAAAGGTGAGCTGCTTATTATCCAGTGCAAAACCAACAATTAGCACGTACTCAACAATTGCAAATGTCTTCGTAGAATTTTCATGTCACGCACTCACAATAAAATTGAATCCCAAGTAAATATATCTTATCACCGTAATTAAATGCTTGATAACAAGTTGTTCTCTTGTGTGGAGCACTTTTCCAACTGAAAGGACAAAGGTGAATTGGTCGGCGTCGGAATTATCACTGCATGTCACTCTCAATCTCAACCAGCCGCCCAGGTAGATAAGCAGAGACAAGCATGGCTAACATTGGATGGGATGATGTCCATGAAAATTGTTGATCGGTTTGATTTTATGGTTTTGTAACATTATTGTATTTACTTGCACTCATGTGTTATTCCCGTGCCCAAGTTTCCATTCTTTATTGCTCATAATGCAATTTAGATAATCACTCATAATCTGATGAGAAACACGGGATTGTATAACTGGATAGGTCAAATCAAACACAACATCCTACAATAACACAGGTGTTGCACATTTCACTTCCAGTTCCAGCTACAACAGTTTCGAAACAATGACCGGATGGGCAGATGAGTCGTGAACAAATTTGTCAGCGTCACCAACCTTTTTAAAACTTAACTGATAAGCGTTTCAATTCAACAACAGGATTAGATAACGAGGCACAGTGCATGAATATTTATCCACCTTCTTATTTATCCTTCACTCCATAACATATTTTGTAGTATCAACTTCCAGTTCCAGCTAAAGCAGTTTCGAAACAATGACCGGATGGGCAGATGAGTCGTGAACAAATTTGTCAGCGTCACCAACCTTTTTAAAACTTAACTGATAAGCGTTTCAATTCAACAACAGGATTAGATAACAAGGCACAGTGCATGAATATTTATCCACCTTCTTATTTATCCTTCACTCCATAACATATTTTGTAGTATCATCTCGTAACTTAGTATAACGGGCGATGAGATAGGAACTAATCCATTCAAATCTCACCACATCCCAAGAAGATGCGTGGCAGGTGAATGATGGGATGTCACTCGAAGAATGAGTCTCAAGTGCTTCAACTCATTTTTTGTATCCATCTCACTATTGACAGTATGTAAGTTCTGGGTTCGGGCCTGGGGTACTTATCGATGACAAATTGTTATCTTGCACACAGATAGAACTGGTGGCTGACTAGAGTTGATTGTAGTTTGAACGTAGAACAAATGTAATCTATGGCGTTGGCTTCTCTTCCTTATTTTCCTGGTGTTTTATCCTGATCAACGTGAAACTGAGATTGGAAAGAAATTCCGATGCCTTTAGTCAAACCGAGAACTTGAGATGAAATGTAACTAGAACGAGTCAGGCTCACATTGTTTTTCTTTTCACCCACCCTTGAAATTTTCGATTCATTCCTGACGCACGTTAGCACCTTACTTCGTTTGCAGTATTGTGTGTGTATGGATAATGTTAACGACGAGTAATAAGTAGAAAACCAGCACCGTTTGTATTTACTACGTACAAAACGGCACGCCACAGCAGAAGGTCTTGGCTTATATGGTTGCTTCCTGTTCAGTTAAAGTCCCAGTTTCAAGACTGAGTCACACTGCTCTGAGAAATATTGAATCGAAATGTCTGGTTGTTTCGTATGGACAAGTTGCTTATGCCTTGACACGAGCTATTGTAGATGATGTGAATGGCTGTAATAAAATAACATAATACATCAATGTTAGCTCAATAGTGCATGGATGGGACATTTACAACACTTTTGTTTAAACAGTCGTCCTGTGCCATGAACTAACAGGATTGTAAAAATATTTATTAGTATACCAAGCAACAAGCATGGTAATGTATACCATAAATATCCAGCCTGCACGTCGTACAATGTTCCTTGATCAATAAATGGACATGAACAATGAAACGAAGTGAGCACCTTGCTTGGCCCGTTCTTCAACTGGTATCTATCTGGACTGCAATTACTGATTCAAGGTTCTAGATAGGTGGTGTTGATTTGCATAGCCATTTATTTACAGCCATTAAATTTGGTCCCATAAAATACTTCATGCCATCCTGATCCATTGAATGAATGTAAAACTGTGGATGTGTGGGTTGCAAATGGCAGAAGAAACAAGGTGAGAATTTAATACATGCAATTTTATGTTTTGCAAAGAAAGTAGAGATAAATATCCCATTGGATGGGATGCATCATGCGTAAGTTGTGATGATGAATTTCTAAAGAATTAATACTCGTGTCTTGCAATGGTACGCACTGATATGGAAATCAAAGAATGATTCATTGAATTATTTTGTAAAGGGTGTTGCTCATTTACTGATGATAATAAGTTTTTATCAGAAGTGTACATAAAACGGAGGAATCTTGGCGTCGGGTCACCGCCTCATCAATTTGACCAGCCCTCTTTGAGTAATTCAGTGGATAGAAGTTTAAGATACGTCCTCTGCTAAATTACATCAGCAATACGGGATGCATAATTCATTTTCCACTGATCGATTAATTTAATTTAAAGTTTAGAAAAAATTTGGTCTCAATCAACAGGTGGATGGATACTACTTATATAAGTGTTTCGTGAAGGAAAGCATATCTGTTAAACTTATGAAACATATGTAAAATCGAAAATGAAAAGCAATTGAAGCGTAAAGAATCTGCGAGATCTGATACCGATTTGTTTTATTGTCAAGTGAGACACTTTACAAATGGCTTTTATTAAAATTTGAGATATGATATCCCCATATCACCGTTTGTGTAATCACATGATATCTTCATAGCCATTAGGTTTTGTAAAGAGAAATGAGATTTAGGTTGTCGGTTATCACCACTTGTTCAAAACGCCAAAGCAATAATAATATCCAGCTTTGGCATGTGCAAAATTTCAGTGAATATGCATTAATAATAACTCGAATGCAATTTCAAGCGAAATAAATCGATTACAACCACAAGTCACGATTTCTGCCGTAAACATCCTCACACGTCAAAACTATTCATACCGATTATGTAGCGATTGACAATTGGTTGTTTCGTTCCATATAAATTCCATCCATAATTCCGATCCCATTTCCACTAACTTGCCACACAGTACACCACTAAACAGGACAAATCCCAATGTTTTTTAATAAACAGTTTTTGTTCGCTCATACAACAAGTTTCGGTAACACCCAAGTCTCACTTCACAAATTCAGTGTTTGAATAAACTTGTGACTTTTCATGAACTCCAAGCTAGCGCAACCTACTACGTGGTTTTGCAACTTTTATTTTATTTTAACCCTGAAATTTATAAAACTACATATAATGCACCAATATTTTAACACAATGCATACAACACCCGAGCATTCAACGGTAAAATAGCTGTTTTCCTTGAGACTGTCAGCGAAGAACTGATGCGGTCAGCATGAGACAACTTATGTTGCCTCGATTTGATCATCTTGCCAACTAATAAGAGCATTTAATTCTCTAGCCAACTCGTATTTGTAAAAGATGCTGCATGCAAACTGACTGCATTGAATCTCATTGCAAGTGGCGATAAAGACCAGAATAAATTTGTGAACTCGTCTTCCCCAGTAAATTTCGCATATGCAAGTACGAGTGCAATTTAATCTTAAAATTATTATTTTTCAATTCCCTGCAGAGGTCATAAAATTGTCCCATTATGCCTTATCTGCATAGATGGGCCATTGTGCAAAGTTGAGAATAGTTCCTCTTTTTGTGGGCATTGGTTGAATCATACAATTCAGTACCAAATAGCTACAATCAAATCAATTATTTAGCTCAATCGGGTTCTAGAAACTGAATGATCTCGACCCCTCCACACATTCAATGTACTTATCAGAGGGCAAATTATAGCTGTCAAATTATCCCATTATCCAATAACCCTTTAGATATATTTCTTTTGTGCAATGTTAACCCTAAGCGGAACAAGTAAATTTCATTTGTTTCCTGTGCCCAAAATCAACCAAGCCATAAAATGTCGCCAACCTCACTTTATTACCTTGCATTAAAATTCAATCGTGCGTGACATCATCATATTTTGACCATAAATATGTGAATTCATAATCAATTTATTTCAAGAGTAAAATCTGACTCGTGAATACATCATTCAATCCTTGTTAGAATGAAATGCCTTACTCGAATACCATTCCAAAGTCGAGTGGCATCATTTAAGGTGTTGTTAGTTGTAAATGAGGTGACGCTAATTTCTTCAAAGAGTATAATTCCATAGCATAACACTCAATTACTCATCGACACCGCTCTCAATTGGCATCAAGTTATGAGAGCTGCTGATGAAAAGTAAATATGATGAGTCACTGATTTAATTTATTTTTTAAGTTGCATTGTGTCACTTTATTGTTTGAAGTTCGCAACTGATAACTTTTTCATTCGTATGGTTCACACAGGCATAGTTCGTCGTAAAGGGCTAGGCTAGGCTAGATTTAAGTTGAAGATACCAAAAAAAAAGTTGTCATACAGAACAAAACACAAACAATGTATGTGGAACAGGAACTTGAGATGGGGTCTCACAAAGTAAAGATGACGCATTTTATAAACTTTAATAATGCTAATATGTTAATTGTTGAGATTGAGTTTTACCCACTTGCAAGTGGGATACTTGCTTCAACTTGCAAGTTCTTGTGTAGTATGTGTATAGGTAATTCAAAAAATGCAGTTAAAACTGTTATTAGACGACGATGATTTCTGTTTCAAGATGAAATTAGGACTGGTTGGGAGACAGAAACTTCACAAGATCTTCTGACCAAGAAAGATTTCCAGATTCATCATCAGTGATGCAGTATTTGAAATTCAGATAGACATCGATGTTTGTATTGGTTGCTTTGCTATGACTGTCTGTACAAATACATGCAACAATGCCGTCTCAGTCTTAAAATGTTTAAAACAGAAGTCAGTCCGTGACAGCTTTTTTGTTTGTAGTTTTTAAACCCTGGTTTGGATTAGGACCCAAGACATACTAGGCCCTTAACTGCTAGGCATCCCTCCATCTTCTCCACTTCGCTCAAGGGATCATTTATATACTCTTTTCCAGTTCCAACAACTTGCAGCCCAACCCAACAATCAGAAGATCGAACCCACTTAAAAGTTGGCATGCAAGTCCATTAAATCTCAGGATTCTTTGGTAATAAAAAGATTGAAGCTTGGACGGACAAACTTTCCCAGGATAAATTGAATGGTTGATTGTTTGCTGGGTAGGGCAAAGCCAAGGAGTCACAAAGAATAAGCTGCTTCTGCGACAAAGATGACATCCAATTACGTGATTTGGAATTTTGATTGTATTTTGAGATGCAAAATATTTGTGAAATAGTTGCCACTTTTTGGGAATGTTGCATTTTATTGCATGAAAAGGACGGATTTATCTAAAGTGGTACATTAACCGGGTTCACAAGAGTCCTTAATATTTTAAGGACTAATTCTGAGAAAATCCTACCCAAACGAACTCAAAATCTTTGAGACTTGAGACGAGATCATGTTGTCCTTGCCCAATTCATTAACGTGGACGTGGGTGGGAGCAGAGACATTTCTGAAGTGATCCGGATCAGATTTCTTATGAAATACAAAAAGTTTTTACTTTCATAGACGCCCCGACATTTTTCATGCCAGTGGCCTTTTCTGGGCTCCAGTTTAAACAATGCTTGGGGATAATTGCTTTACTGTTTAAATACAGATTTGAAATGTACAAATTCTAAAAAAAAACCTTTTGTCAACAGAGCATTGTGGGATAAATCACTGGCTGTGGTTTATTTTCGGCTACTGTGGTCCATTTAGCAGCAAATACATTCATGAAGAAGGAAATCTTTGTCTACTTGAATTTTTACAGAAGTAAAAGCGTTCGGAGAAGGGGAAGTTCACTTAAGTTCGGTACCACATCCAATACAAGTTTTAAAATATATATAAAAGTACTGAAACGGAGAAATACATTTAATACAATTTGGAAGTTTATTTCCACTATGATTTCAAATTTTGGGTCTCGATATAATTTTACTCCGACAGGACTTTGAAATTCGAATGATTTTTCGGATCTTATATAAAACTTATATACTCATCGATAAATTCATTAACTTCTAATTGGGTAGAAGGCAAAATAAAAACATTTCTGGTCATTTCAAAAATTAAAATACAACTTACACCATTAATTAACTGAAGGTTGCAAATATGCAAACCTTAATTTTAAATGATTTAGCATTATTATATGGGTCTCCTAGTCTTGATTCTGGCAGCCTTTTCAATTTCGAATTGGCGAACATCGGCTCGTTGTAAGAATTCTTGTTTATCAATAAACCTGGAAAAGATATATCATTTTGAAAATCAGAGCCGCATTTTATGTAATATATGTAGATAAGGCGAGAATCCGCTTACCCATGTTTGCTACGATTATGTTGGGATAACTCTTCATCAATATTTTGATCCCTTTTATAAGCTTCCCAGTCCAGCTTAGATTTTTCTAGAGTTCCTATTTTCTTGTTTCTAGCATGAAGTGCATTTAATACATTTGCCAATCCTTCCTTGGCACTCACCCCTTTCCCCCCCGATAAACCAATATCGGCTGGATTTCCACTAAGAAAACTGACTCTATATTTTCTCGGTTGTTTCGGAGAATTATCATCTTCTGAATTTCCAGTCTCAGATCCGTTTGGTGTTAAGCCATCTGGAGTTTCGGGTGTAGATGAAGTACCCTTATCTCCATTAGACGCCGAAGCAGTACTGGGTTGTTCGATCCTTACTTTCTCTTGTACGCTGACACGCTCGCCAGCAAAATCATATATTTTTGTTACAACTTTCTCCACAGGAGTCTTAATTCCAGTTTCTTTTTCCTCTTTTCTTTTAGCTTTAGTGGTTTCCACATCCGTTAAAAAATCTGTAATAAATAATATTCATGAAATATATGTAAATAACACAGTACACTGATTGGCTAATTGTTGCATACCTGCCCAAAGTCTATCAGTACGTTCTTTTTCAATCAACTCTCTCCTTGCAACAGTTTCCAAATCTTCTGTCTCAGTTTCATCCGTGTCGTCCTCGGTATCTTTCTCGTTACCCAGAGAGAAGTCCTGATCATCCGAGTCATCCTCGGAATCCTCATCTCCACCCCTTTGTCGGCGACGTTTTGCCTTCTTGCCCCCACCCGAGACCAACTTCCTTTTTGTGAACTTTTTCTCAGTCTTCTCATCAGGATCTCCGTCATCCTCTTCTTCACTAGCATTTATATCTGGAAAGCACATTAATTACATAAGCAACTGACTCTAATCCCGATATTCTATCACGTTCGTGTAATTACTTTCCGCAGGTTCCGCATTGGGATGATAATCCTCATCTTCAGACTCGGAAGAGTGAGAGTCCACCCCGTTTTCCTCGTCCGGTTCCATATTCTATTCTATATTATTCAGTCCAGCTTTAGAGACAAATTTCCCAGCGAATCCCAATCTTTGTGTCCTTATCTAAAATTATAAAAAATAGCCAATAATTACTTAATTAGCGAAATCACATTCACACTACTCCAGTTGAATCATACACGGAACAAGCAATATTGGACGAAACAAAGGAAACTCCTAACTCAACCAGATTATCTTTCCAATACCTTACCTTGATACCTTATCAATGATAAGTGACCACCAGCCAAGTAATTAAGTCAATTTGCAAGGTTTAATGAGAATTGCACTCCCAATTTCAATTTTTTAATCCCCCCAAGATTTCCTTGAAAATTGCATTGAATTGAGTTTGAGCGCTTTGAGAATTCCCGGCCCAATGACAGTGCTCCAGCTCTCCAGTCCTCTCTGTCGGCTTCAATATTTCCAAATTTTTTGTAAGTTTTTAATTGTTGTCACCAATTAATTATGAAATATAGCTTAAATTAATTATTGTTACCCTCTTGCAAATCTGTAGTCTTCTCTTAGGACGACGTAAGCTGCTTGTAAATCAAAAATCCACCCTCCAATCCAAACTGACAGTGTCACTGACAGCATGGGATTGAGACGAGGCCTCATCCTTCTCACCCTACTGGTGGGTGTGGCCCACGCCCAAGTCAAGGTTGAGGAGTTGACCCTAGTCTCGGTGGAACGGACGGTGGACGCCTCCAGCCAAGTTGTTCTAATTTCCCATAAGATCAAGTTGGAAAATACAAATGCCGGCTCGACCAAGGTGTACTTATTCACGGTAGAACCCTCTCTGAAGGAACATCTCTCATTTATTGGAGCCTCAACTAACAATGGGAAGACGGGTAAGTGTGGATATTTGAATTGTTGGGTTAAGAAGGACCGTCGCTGTGTTGCTTTCTCGCTCTTTAGCGTTGAAAAGTGTCTAAAGTGACGAAGATTAACTTAGATTCCTATTATTTTATCGCTGTTTCGTTTTATGGAGGGCGGATTATGGTTTCTTGCACATTTTGTGATTAATAGTTCAATTTTGAAATGGGATCGGCAATTAGCACTTGGTTAAATGTTTCATTAATATTGACAGGGTTGAAGACATCGGTTGTCCAAATCCCTGGGAATGTGGAAGCATTGGGCTACAAAATTGAGCTGGCCAAGGAACTAGGAAAAGGACAAACGGTGGATTTGGAAGTTGAAACGGTTTTTACGCAACATCTTGTCCCATTCCCGTCAGAAATTACACAGAAAGAGAAGCAATTGGTTAAATTCACCGGAAATCATTACATCTATTCTCCATACAAAGTCAAGAAGCAAACGACCAAAGTTACTCTGTCATCAAGGAACATTGAGAGTTTCTCAAAGCTGAAACCATTTTCTCAATCTGACAGCAGTATTAGTTTTGGACCTTATGAAAATGTTGCCCCATTCTCTCAAAGCGAGCTTGTGGCCCATTACGAAAACAACAGCCCCTTCCTAACCATCACAAAGTTGGATCGCCTTATTGAGGTCTCCCACTGGGGAAATGTCGCTGTGGAAGAGAAAATCGAAATTGTTCATACGGGAGCAAAATTAAAGGTATGCTAATAAGGAATAAAGCTGATAATAGATTGATAATGAAGTAGTTTGTCAGTAATAATTTTGTTTAATTTATTTTCAGGGATCATTCTCCAGATTTGATTATCAACGAGAATCAAGCTCCGGAATTAACTCCATCAAGGCATTCAAAACGATTCTACCGGCATCCGCAAAGGATGTATATTACAGAGATGATATTGGAAACATTTCCACTTCTAATATGTGGACGAAACATGATTCCGTTGAGCTTACTCTTCGGCCAAGGTTTCCATTGTTTGGAGGATGGAAGACAAGATACATTTTAGGATACAATGTCCCTTCCTATGAATATCTGTTTACGGATGGAACAAATTATGCTTTGAAAATGAGGCTGTTGGATCATGTTTTCGACTCTATGGTGGTTGAGGATTTGTCTGTAAAGATCATCCTTCCAGAAGGAGCAAGTAACATTAAATTCAAGTCGCCGTATCCCGTGAAAGAACTTGCCAGAACTTTGCATTACACTTATCTCGATGTGACTGGACGTCCTGTAATCACTGTCATGAGCAAAAATCTTGTCGAGAATCACATTCAAGATTTTACTATTGAATATACATTTCCCAAGGTATTTGATTTTTTCATTATTGTAAATGTCTAAGCTTTACAATGCAATTTTTTAATACTCGATTTTTTTCTACAGATTTACATGCTCCGAGAACCCTTACTGATGGTTGCTGCTTTCCTGATTTTGTTTTTAACTGTGATTATCTATGTCCGACTTGATTTTTCCATCTCCTCGTCAAAGCCTGGAAAGGGACCCTGTGAAAATGAAGCAATTATTGAAAATGTTCTGCGAAAACATGCCAAACGGGCCCAAGTTTATGAAACCTTTGACAGCCAACTGACAAAACTGAAGAACAATAAGGATGCCGGCTCATTCCAAACTGCTTTCAAAACCCTACAGACCGAACATAAGTCAGAGACTCAGGCCATTAATGACATCGCCAGCAAACATCGAAGTGAAACGCCACAACTATTCGAAACGTGAGTTAAATTATTAGACTGTACAAGAAACAAATATTTTTTCACTTTTACATTTTATTCATTTTCAATCTTTTCATGATTTTATATTATTTCAGCATTACTGAACTTCAACGACAAGACCGCGGTTTCTGGGAGATGTACATAACTTATTCACAAGCCGTAGAAAAATTCGCAATTGGAAAAATGCCTCGTCAGCAGTTTACTGAACAGGAAGCTCAATTTGGTCGCAAGCGGGATGAAATCGCTGAAAAAATCAACCAAATCATTAAGAACTTGTGAGTATGAAAGAACTGCTACTCTATTACCAAACATCAGTCATTGATTTAAACCGAATGCATAGAAGTTGTATTGAATTTCTTGTTTCCTCCAATCTTAATTCCTAATTTCGTTGTTACTTTTTCAATTTTTTCTTGAAAACACGGCTAGTTTGGCTTTGCATATATTATTCTAGTTAGAAATGGGGAAATGGGCATAAATTATTTCATTTATAAAGACCATTCTTTGTATGTTGAAAAAATAAAACAATTATTTGATATTTTTATCTGTTCTAATAATTTATTTTGTTAGTTTCAAATCTCTTCTCATCACAATTTTCATAAAAATAGGCATACTTCTTTCACTTTGCATGCATTGCAATTTATCACGTTGACTTCCAACACAATAGTTTGAAGCATTAGTCTCACACAGATATAATATGTAACAATTAGTTTGCGTAAGATATCATAATAAATTCCCTGAGGCCTTGAAATGATTGGCTAATTAACAACAATGGAATAGGAATTATATCCTGACTTGAATACAAAAACACAATTTAACACAAAATAACATCATATAATTTAGTTATGGCTTCATGGATTGCTTCGGAGTTTGTATGGATTTAAAGTAGTCTGCAACGTGTGGGTGTTGGCATTTGACAGCCATTTGGTAAGGGGTGTTCCCCTCTCTGTTCATCAACGTAGAATCCGCCCCAGCTTTAAGCAACAGTCGAACGGTGTCCAACTGCCCAAACATAGCGGCCCCATGCAGTACACTTTCACCATTCTGTGATAATTTCGAATTAAAGTTGGTGCAAATTACAACTAAAAATTTTCTAATTATTGTGCATACCGGTAAAAGCCCAAGTTTTGGTTTGTACAATAATAGCACCCTCACGACATCTCGAAATCCTTTGTGAGCTGTACAATTTTACTTTATTTGAGTATTTTCAATGCCTTCAATTAGTTATTATTTAATCACTAACCCGCTTTGAACAAAGGGGAAGCTCCATCCTGAAAATGATATCAAGAACCATAAAATTAAAACTTTAACGTCAAAAGTCACTGAAGTCTCTCTTGGCTCTGCAAAAATTGAAAATTCCATACATTTCTTAGCGCATCAACAAAAGCTCCATTTTCCAAGAGACATGAACACACATCCGCCCATCCCATCTGGGCTGAAATCCAAAGGGGCGTGGCCCCATCGGTTCTTCGTGGGTCAACTATAGCTCCATTTCCTAACAGCACCCGAGTTATTATGCAGTGACCATTTTGAGCGGCTGCAAATTACAAATCTTGTAATTGCATGTCTATTTAAAATCCATAAGGCTTCCTTGACACCAACTAACATCGACACCAACTAACCTACAAACAATGGCGTGGATCTGTCTTTCATTGGACGGTTAGGGTCGGCACCTAACGCTATAAGCTCTCGAACAACCATTTCATGCCCTTCTTGACATGCCACAAATAAAGGCGTTCCACCATCCTGTGGAAAATTAAATTCTCATGCAAACGGAGTGTCTCAAAATCTCGGGCCAAAATAGACTTACAAAATTCGGTTGATCTAATATTGCTCCGCATTTCAAAAGTAATCTCAAAGTATCGGCATCCCCATTTTGAGCTGCTAGGAAAAGAGGTGAAGCTCCAGACTAGGGAGAAAGCAAGACAAAAATATTGCATGTTTTTTTAATCAATGCCAAATTATAGGTAAAGTAAAGTAACCTCAAAGCGTCTCGAATTAGGATCAGCTCCTTGTTCCAAAAGCTACAAGGGATTGATTACAATAATTATTCAGTTAAATTTTTGATCTAACTTTGACACATGCCACTCACTACATTATGTATGCATATTCACCTCTTGAACACAATTGTAATTAAATCCTGCCACTGCAAACATGAGGGGTGTCGTCCCATCCTGCAATTGTTGAAGATATTCTTATTACTCAATCGATTTAAAATAGAGAAATTCAAATTGATATGCCAAACATCCATAATTTTACAAGAATTTGTGAATCATTTGACTTGGGATCTTCCCACATTGTCATAACATGGAGATTTAGTTGAAAAATCTTTACTTACATTATCTCTGCAGTCGACATGAACCCTCCCAGAGTTTAACAACTTTATTATTATGTCCGAATCCCCACGAATGGCAGCCCTGTGTAATTTTATATCCCAGGGCGTTTCTCTCTGGAAGGAAGAAGGAAACATGCAAAAAATGACACATGTAAACTTTACCAAAGCAAACAGGAATATGCTTGGAATTTAACATAGAACTGTTTTAAACTTGAACAAATGTTTGTTCTAAAACAGAGGAGACGAGAACCAGAAGTGGGATTTACCTTAAAAGACATCTTTCTGTTTTATACAATACTGGTTCAGAGGAATAAGGCCAACTTTACCACCCGAATCCCGAATTTTCTTCTTGTATCGATCCGATCCATTTACATTTGCCAACCAGATCTTTGGAGTCAGAATGCGGACAAAGGATGAAGCCTCGTAAATTTAGCGATGTATGCGTGTTCAGCTACTGCACACGAAAAATCTCACCAATTTCACGTCCTGTAAAACAACAAAATTGAGATTCCATTATAGCATTTTTTAAAGTGAGTCGTGAAACTTAATTATTACGCAAAAACAGCGAGTCGTGGAATGCTCGTTTTTACACAGGATTCGTTTTTATATAAACAACTGCACATGGAAAGGTGTGGCGTGGCATGGCATACAAATGAAATTTTCCGAATTCGTGAGTTGTTCAAGACAAGCACGTTTAGCCTTATTTTATTTATACACGGATTTTTTACCTCAATTTATTTTATGGGTTGAGTTTAAGGGGTGTATTTTTGTGCATCTAAGTTTATATATCTCCAACGGACCGCAACAGCAAGTAGCTGTTGTTTCAAACAAACTGCTACCACAACTAAGTAATTGCAATGGAATAGATGTACATAGGTGATTGGGTAATGACATGGATTTTATGAAGAAGACTAATAACAAAACAAATCTCACGGAGCAAGTGAGATAGAAATCACATCCGACAGCAAAACGGGACTTCACAGAATATATGATGAAGAATGTATGTGATTTGATGGTTTCTTTTGACTTTTATATTCTTCAAACCCCGTCTTCAAAGTCAGGGAAGATTAGATCGAGGAAACGAATGATATATTTGTCGGCTTGTTACAATCTTGTTAGTTCTGAGAAAAAATACAGAAAATTGACAGAAACAAGGAAAAATTGAAACGAAATCGGACCCCTGCATGCATTAATGAAAAGAAGCGTAAATCAGTAAAGCTAACAAACCTCAATAAACACTCATTCAATTGAAATTTGTGGATGAAAAAGATTACCAACCTTATCTATCTTATCGAGAGATTGCTGTGAATTTTTTTGCAAATACCAACGTGAGTAGTGAATGAGGTTGATTATAAAACCCACAAACATCAGAAGCGGATACAAAAATTGTATTTTGTTTGAAACGGATTTTACGAGGCAGGGATTATCGGTATTTGAAGGACAGCTCAATTTTCTAAAAACAGGAAATTACTAATCATTTCGAAAGTGGTATTGGTATGAAATAGACATTAGAAACGTTTTAATAAAACATTTACCTTACTGGGAAAACTGCATCATCTAATGTAGTACTGACATGCAATAAAACCAGGGCTTTATCTGACAGTCGCGTTAACAAACCAAGAGTGAAACTTATCTACTGTAACATAATCAACTTTAATCGATAGTAAGTAATGTCAGTTGTTACACATTGAGATGAATTAAAAGACCGAAACATTTAATTTAATACATGTCAGGTTAATTACCACCGCACACGGACTCCAGCATGTCCTCATACCGTTTATTTATTTATGTATTACCAATAATAAGGTGCCAAACTGCCTAAAACTGAAGGCTGTCGAAATGTGAAAGATGGAACACAAACTGAATGTGAACCAGAGAAGATCAAAATGCATATTTGCGGCATTGAAATGCTACACCTTGTGACACCTGCGATATATTTCTGATGAATGACACATTTTATTTCACAACATATTCGGTGTCTTCTTATTTTCTATAAAATTTGAGAAGTCACTTTTAACAACTTTCGTCCATTTTTTGCAAATTCTCTTTCATTTTGTTGAAAACCTGAACTATATGAGACTAGTTGGAATTCCGACGTCCTTGCCCTTCCTAGCCATCATAGTAATGAGCTCATGAAAGTTGGAACTGTTTCAACTTGTGAAATGAAACGAATCATCATTTAGTTGCACGGCCTTTATGGGAATTTTGGCATATTAACCCTTTGTTCAGTGAATCAGTTAGAAGCGGATGAGACTGTTTGTTTTGGTTTAACGTCATTTAAAAGTATAATCCTCTTCAATCATCATTTGGCCAAGGTCTCATTGATGCAGCAAAGCAGAGAAATATTGCACAACAAACAGGCAATGGAGTTATTTGTAAAACCATTTAGTCAAAATTACACTACCAGGGTAGTGTAATTTTGGGTGACTGCAGCAAATGTATCCAGAAATTCTATTTATCTCCTCGTTTGCACTGCACCAAGTGGTGGAAAGATAATTCAATAGAAAAAAGTTTATCTAATGATTGCATTTATTAGTTCATTGCATTCAGCACAGCAATATTTACGCTGAGGTTGGCAAACATAATAGCAAACTATTAATAATTAAAACACTCTTTATGCACCTGTTGCGGTTGCGGGTGATACTTCTAAACAAGGAAATATTAAATTACAAAGTAACAGAAAACTGAGTTGCTATTTAATCAATCACATCAATTATAACTGCATACAAACAAAACGCTAAAATTAGAAAGCCATTTTAATAAACAGGCTCATTGTTGCTTCCGTTAGAATTAAGAACAGTTTCTCAAAAATTGTCTCTTCAAATGAAGTAAAGTGACATTCGTCTCAAAACATGTCGCAACAGCCGTAAACATTTAATAGCTCATTTTACAAAACACCAACAACAAAGCAAAGCAATTAAGATGTCCCATATCCGGTCTACCTGTGGCTAAGAAGACATTCTGCATTTTATTTTTGCATCCAACTTCGCCTTGCACACACCCATACCTCACGCCAGAATTATACCAATTTGCAATTTAGTACACCCTTTCCTACACCGACTACCAGATTTCTTGCCTCCAACTTAATTGCATAATTATGAGAATGACATTTTTTACTTGATGGCGAATGTAACAAGTTTTTTGTGGATCATTCCGTTTTTTGTATGCAAGCCCATCGCTAAACTTTCCCAAAACAAAGCAAAAACTTCCCTGCTGACAAAGAAACCTATGCAATCCTTTTTTCGAAATTGCAACTTTGCCGTTTTATATTTTTGCATGTTTTTATGTTACAAATATTCTCTTACCGTTTCTCTGGTTGGGCTGTTATTGTTATTTGTGGATATTATCGGATTTAGCCTTGACGGGCTGGGTTCGTAACTTACGAACATGCACAATGATATTTCAGTAATACACAATTATGGAGTTCACAGTTTTTTGAAAATTTAAATGTCTCCTCGAGGAAGCACACTGCTGAACTTGGAAACTACTTCAATTTAATCGAGATCACGATAAGAAGGTTATCAGATAACCGTTATCTTGGCAGTGGGGCTTATCTTACTTACTTTGAAATATGCCATCGACCGCTTCCCATGCCTGCTGATGACAGACTGACATCGGTGGCACCACACGTTGCTTTGCCTCACCCAAACTGAAATAACTTTACTTTGCGTGGCCAGCGTGGAAATAAATGAGCAAAGTTACATAATCTGCAGTGAAATGAAAATGAAGCCAAGTTTTTAAGTGAATGAGATCCATTCACGAGTCTCACTCCTTTTGTACTGCTTTACGGAATTAGTGACCGAGTCTCATTTTATTTTTATGATGTTGTTGTGAACTTCTCTGGTACGGATGCTAGTAAACCATTTAGTTTTATTTACCATTTTAGTTCCTTCTTCAATTGCAGCAAGTTTATAGCTTACTAGTCGAAGAATAGCTCAAGCAAAAAATCAGGGAGGAGGGTAGGATGTGCCCCACAAATTCTCAATAATGGATTGAGAAGAGTTTATGGTTTTCGCAGTGGAAATTCGCATATTCATTCCTTATGATTAACTGCTCTTTACTACCACTTAATTTAATGAGAACCTCATTTTGAAAGTCATGTTAGTTTATTGAGTGATTTCAAGTGCAACGCAAGGAGATTGGCTTGAATGTTTGTAATCATCTTCAAATCGGTTTTTTGTGTATGCAAGAATTTATCAAACTTGCAACCTTGCTTATTTTGCACGCTTCCTAGAAATCCCACGCAATGCATAATATTGCAAATTCATTTAGCTAGTTGGGTTTGCAGATTGGTAGGCATTTTAGTTCTTCCAAAAATAGGATAAAAATTAACATATTTGAAGCAGCATTAATACATAGGTGTGGTTAAAGAGCCACTGCTTTTAATAGTGCTTTTTATGAATACATTTGAATGTGGCCCAGTTGGTTGTTTCATGTAGTTTTGCATCTTGTTTTCAAAAAGTTCAGCCCTAATATTCAAACGCATACAACATACCACAAAAGCCCAAAAAACCCAGCGAGCCATGACATTATGTTGCATTTTAACTCTTGATAATGATTTGAAGAGCAATTTTTACTCGGTTCACTGACAGTCAGGGAGAAGTGTGGGATTTCCCGATGTATGATGGGAAATCAAAATGTCAAAGAAAAATGCAGTTTTTTTACACAAGGGGATGGAAAAGTGCATTTTACTTGATTGTTGTACCAACCATATCTGCATCATCTTTAGTTGGAAGCGTAAGAACTGGAGTTTTGACCTAATTACCAAACAATTCATTCAAGCCAGGATTTCAAATGATATTAATTTACTGCACAATTGTACCCTTTCTCCATCCTTAGCCTGTGAAGGATGAATTATCACGGAGGCTTGGATATCTTTGGAAAAATCAACGGAAGCTTCCACACAAATTTTGGCACCCCAACAAAATCCAAACGTTCCAATTAGTACCGCTCCTTGCGCCTTGTAATGCTCAATCAGACGGAGAAAGTCCGCTTTCGATTCTTCAATCCAATCCATTATTTCTTGTCGGCTAACATTCATTAAAAGGAATTGACAAAGAGTTACTGGAAATCTCACTAGATCTGTCGTATATTTTGTAATTTACAATTTGTGAAACTCTTTCGGAGGAAATTTCTCAGCCGGATATGGCTTTCCTCGAAAGAAATCCTGGTAGGATGACACGATATCCGGCGGATCCCAGTTTGTCGCAAACTTGTTTTGTGACTGGGTGAAATCCAAAAATGTCGTAAACGCCAATAAGGAGTCGCTCACTTGTCGGGTTCCCTGTTTCGTAGACAGTTAAGTTCCCCAACTTAACCTTTTCAGTGTAATTTGATTCTACTGGGGGAAGGGTGCATCATGCTTTAGACATTGCTGCTAATTTTAATACTGAAGGAAATTAGTTGAGATTGAATTAAATTGATGCTAAATATGAATGAGGAATGTCCAGATTAATAATGTGTCTATGATGCATGCTGTCTAATAATTCTGGGGTTTCAAGGTAGCGTCATTCATGTCGTGATATGAAGTACAAAGTAAGATGTCATGGGCATCTCGGCTTCTGGCCCCCAAATTTAAACCGTGTCCTCTCTTTGGCTAAATAAAATATACCGGCTCTCATACGTTTCCCAGATATTAATTAGGATTACTGGTAATTAGTGTTAAATTGTGAGAGATCGTGGTGCGGTTATGGATTGAAACTTGGGGTCTATGCGTGTCTAAAGAGATATAAATAATTCAATCAAGGAAATTACATTTTCCTGAGAATAATTCTTCTGGAAGTAAAATTGAATTCGTAACATGTCCGTGTGTGATGATATCAGTGAATTCTTGGTAAGCGGGTTTATCCGTCAATCTACTAAAGTCTTTACCAGTCGCTAGAATTTGGCGTGAGAGAGAACTACTTTTTGATTAATTGCTTAAAATTAGTGTTAACACTGTTTTTGTTGAAATATTTATAGGATATACTGAAAAAGATGAGAATAGTTGATGATAAGATCGTTAACAAGCTAAATACTACCATCCCCACAGGTTTGGGTTAATAAAACATTACATACTCCCCAACTAATCATTTCGACTAAATATGCATTTTTCAACTATTTACAGAGTCATTCTCAACAATAGTCGATGCTAAGGATAATTGTAGGGATTTATTTTTCCAGGTATTACTATTCAATACGAATCCGTTAATAAATTAATAACCCTTGCATTCTATTTGTAATACGCATATCAAAGGGGGTCCTTTTAATGTATTTCATTCACAGTTGGTGGAAAGTCATACCAATCGGGAGAAAGCGTTACGACAATGTTTAACCCTGTCAGCACAAAATCTACAACTGCTCAAGGACCGGAAGAAGACAACTCCTAATGATGTCCAAGTTATAAAATTACTTCGTAATGAACAAACAAAGGTACGGAGATCAAATTGAAACTCCTTCTAGAACACTTTCAAATTTCCTGCATTCAATCAAAGTCCTAATTTCCTTTCATATTTCAGTTTAGAGAATTACAAACCCAAATGAACGTGGAAGAAGTTATTCAAGGTAGAAGCTTACAAGTTTATTACGAGAGGTGCCGATCTTTCTACAAACCGGAAGGAAACTGACAACTTATGCCCATCCTAATCCTCCCCATTTCCTGGTCAGAGATGCCTTAAAGAAATTATGTGAGAAAGCTAGTCCTAAATAGCTAAGACAGGACAAGATGACGATTTTTTTTAAATGTGTTCAAATTGTGGTAGTCATATTATTATTAGTTCCGCAGTTGACATTCAATCAATAAGGAATGCGATGATAGAATATTTGCTAAACTAGACTGTTCAACATTGTTTTTTGATTCTTATCATGGGCATTTTTTGCAATAAAAAAAGATGAAAAGTTGATTTAATTCGATGGAGAAAGTCTGGGCTGGGATCCCAAATGCCCTTCCATTAAAAAAGGTCGAGAAATCCCACTCTTTGGGGGTGGGATTTCCCACCATATATCGGGAAATCCCACACTTCTCCCTGACTGAATGCGATGCGTATATTTTAACTACCTCTAAATATGGAAAACGCAACCATTTGACGACTACGAATGCGTGCTAGGGTGAAAATATGCGTAAGCTATAAAACTTTGTGCTCAAATTTACCCAAATCTCATAGCCACGCTTCATCACCTCGGATGTGAAAATGTACTTTTATGACTTGTGCTGTGGAATTGAAGTTATCCTGTCCCAATTGTTCGTGAATTGCAAATTATCATTCATCGAGTGTCTATTTGCACAAACTTAGTTTGATTAGCACGTGCTTACAAATGAATTCTTAATGAGGTGTGATGACGAAACGATATCAAGAAGTGGATGATTTTTCAAAGCTCCCACACCCAAACTTTGGGTCCAAAGCAATAAGCATTTCAATATTTGGCAGCCTAAAGACCTTAGTAAATGCGTGCATAACCAATTAAACCTATGCGCCATTAATACGAAATAT